>OMKZ01018556.1:6436-24750 GCA_900302535.1 Neoniphon sammara | reverse complement strand
TTTTTTTTCACTAAACTACACACACACACATTTATTTTTTCACTTTGACAGAGCTAGGCAAATGACTCCTGTAGACTTCAAGCCTTTATGCTAAGCTAACATGAACCGAACCTGTGGACGTACAGAGGTGAAAATGGTATCGAACATCTTGTCTAAGTCTGGGTAAGTTGGAAAAAAGTTTTTTTGTCCAAAATGTTGGAGTATTCCTTTAAAAAAAACACAGATGATCCGGATATGACAGAGGAGGCAACCTTGCAGACATCACCAGACAAAGACTAATGCTCCGGCTCCATCCGGCTGCTCTCTGGTGGGGTTTCCCCCTCTGAGGTCAGCATCCAGTGTGCAGTGACAGATGGATTTGTGGTGGAGGTTTGGCTCCGAGCATTTTGGTGTGATCTGGCTCCGCTCTGTAATAATGAAACCGTGCCATCTCATCTCGTGCAATCTCAGAATTCGGAAACATGTACGAGCATCTGCAAAGGCTCCATCGAAGCATCATCAGGCTTGTCAAACTTTACAAAGCTGTGTCCTTGTTGTAGCTCTGTCTTCAACCTCTTTGTTGTTGATTAATAAATTTACAGCGGGTTCACCATAAAAAAATCTCCATTTTGACAGGTCATTTAGTTTTATATTCATAGTTCATTTAAAATGGAGTTCTTTTTATAATAAGTGAAAGTATCTTCCAGTGGGATGAGATAATCCCATTGTTTCCAATGCAATTTCACTTGTTTCATGAATTTTTCTAGGAGCAAGTATAAATATGTTGAAACAAGGCAGAATAAGGCAGATCAGCCCACTAGAATCAAGAAAATGGCACTTGATTCAAGAAAATTCCTGAAAAAAGTGAAATGTATTGGAAACATGGAGGTTGTTTTATCTTGCCTGTTTCCGACTTTTTTATATAGCTAAAAACACATTAATATATGTACAGTAATTGAATAAAAATTGACTTCTGAAGAAACCGTCCGCAAGTTTGGAGGGCCTAAAAGTAAAATCGCGCCTGATGAGTAAGGAGCTGAGTAAGGCCATGCTGACCCAAAGCCATACTGACCCTCAGTGGCTGGCCTGCGGTCTAAATTTGCCAGATGTGGAGATTCCTGCAGTTCGAAGTCCAAAAAGATCCATAATGAGCCAATGTGGGCGGCTGTGGCAGTGCTGGCTGGACATAATGCAGAAAAATATGTATGTGAACAAGTCTTCTGGTCACTGAGTCTGTTTTGATCCAAACAAGTGGAAAAATCTGCCAATGGGTGAAGTAATTCCACCCGTTCGACCCCGGTGCCTTTTTAGTTATCCTGCTGACAGACAGATGGACAGACGGGTGGTCACATAACGCCCTGCTGGAGTTTCGAAGCCTGGGTGGGGGTAAAAAAACTCCACCCTAACAAGTCATTTTGTCTCATATCCAGTCTTAAAATAGTTTTTCTTCAAATGATGTGGGATGAAATAATCCCACTTGTTTTCAATGCTAATCCATTTTTCTCACTAATCCGCTTTTTTCACGTTTCCAGAATTTTCTTGATTCAAGTGTCATTTTCTTGATCCTAGTGGGCTGATCTGCCTTATTCTGCCTTGTTTCAACAGATTTATACTTGTTCCCATTAAAATCCCTGAAACAAGTGAAACTGCATTGGAAACAAGTGGGATTATCTCATCCCACTGTCAGATTTTTTTTTTACCTTGTTTAAAGGAAAACAAGATTTTAACACTGAATATGAACCTTAATAACATATTGAGGATGGAGGTTTTATTTTGCAGTGCACAAACAGCCTTACAGATTTAATAATGTTACTATACTGACCTGCTTTGACACCATCTTGTGTGCTTACTTGTTGCTCTCTTGTTCCACGTCAGCAGCATGATGTACCTCAATAAGACTTTAGAGTGAACTGCACGTCCCTGTCCAAGGGGAGCTAAGGCCACCAGGCTAAACATCAGTTTGAGAGGCCCTCAGTGGGTCAGCTGTTAAATGGAGCTGGTGAGGGGAAGGATGACACAGCAGCAGCCAAAGTGAAAAGTGGCTCATTTCTGGGTGAAATGTGTCAAAAATAAAAGGGAGTGAAGCTCTAGACTTGATCTTTTCCCAGCTGTTAATCTATGATGGTGATACAGTGACAAAACACGTCCATTCTTCTCATAATACGTACATCTTGAATTTCTGCCCTCAACTACAGGTGTTCTTGAATTGAGCTACCTCATCGGCCCACCTGCCTGCCTTTGGAGAAGCTCAGCAGGTAACGTTTTGACTGGATAAGTATCATGTTCTATTAAGCAGCTGTGAACTCTGGCACAGGAGCAGCGGGTCAAGCCGACCTCGAATGAACTTGGATGGAGAAATGCCTGGAGGGGCCAGCATCATAAAAATTGTGGTAACCTCCATTCTTTACCCACCAATAAGACCCACAGGTTCAGAGACTTTCTTTACTGCTGCAGGTTTTCATTTGTTAAGTTTCCTCATAAAGAAATTCATAACAGATAATGTGAGGATCAATTTTTTCCACCATGTCTTTTTTTTTTCTGTGTTGAAACAGAAGTTTTATGAACAGACTCCAGACCGCTGCACTTTGCATAAGGTTGACTTAAGCTCTAAGCTCTCATGGTCACCTTCCCACAATCCCACAGTGTCTTCGTTTGCGCTCATTCAGCTGAACAGGTAGCATCATTTGGACTGTGAACTTTACAGCCACTGGACACTACCCAATTGAAAGCTTCTCCTGGCATTTATGACCCATTTGGCTTTCCATAGTTTGATGTGACGTCACTCAGGTGTTAACTGGGGCCTTGCTTCTCCTTAATTTTTGCACTTTTCACACTTAATAGAAACTTGGGCTGCGTGGCCAACCATGAACAGAAAACAAAAGGCCCTGCTGGGTGACTCATAACACGGCTGCAAAGCGAGCCAACATAAATACAGAGAACTTCCGGTTCTAACTTTCAAAATAAGATCCTAAGTGACAAAAAATGAAACCCATATGTAAGGGGGGGATCTACATAGGTGAAAGTAAAATTTCCCCCCAAGGCATTCTTTTCATTTGAAGGCGTGGGTCTATTATTATTTGCTACTAAAACTGTGAAAACTATTTGGCTGTGGTACTTCGGGTGAAGTAGAGGCAACTGTTCTGTATAATTATAAGAACTTGTCAGATCTATCCTATTATCTATCTATCTATCTATCTATCTATCTATCTATCTATCTATCTATCTGTAATATGTCTATGTCAAATATATTTTTGACATAGCCTTATTTATTTGGCAATTTTGCTTATTCATTTGACAGTCAGAGAGGGGGAGAGAGAGAAAGAGGGAGTTAGAGAGAGAATGGCACGGCATGCGCAATTTAGAAAACAAAACAAAACAAAACAAACAAACAAACAAACAAACAAACAGACAGACAGACAGACAGACAAGCAAACAAACAAACGAAAAAAAACATGCCGGAGTTTGGCTGGGGGTTGGTATGCAGTGTGTCAGCAGCCAGGACAGGACGCCCCCGCTTTTACTTTGAATTCAAACTCCTCCAACTTCCGCTACGTGACAGTGTTTGTGCAGCTTGACGCAGCTGGAGGTTAGCTTTAGGACAGCCTGTTGCGCACTTGGCCACACGCTCAGTGCGCACTGCAACAGGCCGGACGGACGCACGCATCCTCCAGCGGACTTCTCCCCGTTGAATTATATGGCTGTTGTTTCGCTGGGACGCGGATTCCTGCTGCGGCTGCACTAATTTAATGACCACACATCAGGTCACCACCTCTGAACGGATAGCAGCCTTTACGCCTCCCTGGACCCGGTGTATAAAAGTCTCGAGGTGTGTGTGTGTGCGTGTATGTGTGTGCGTTTTCTGCGCTCCCTAAACTGCTGGATGGATATCTGAAGCCTCCTAATTTAATTCTTGGACGTGCAGGTGTGTGTGTGTGTGTGTGTGTGTGCGTGTGCGCGCGCGCGCGCATGTGTGTGCATGTGTACGGCAGTTGTCCAGCAGAGGTGACCAGAAGTGCAAACTTTACTTTCACTTTCGCCAGGTGCGTCTTCGTGGTCCAGGTGGCGCTTTATTGCTCGCTGAGGAAGTCTAGGTATGTTTTTTTGCATTTCCATGATAAAGAAGTTGACTGTTTCAGAGCGCTGGCTGTTTCAGGGTGTTTGTCATGCGATGAGTCAGTGACTTGCCTAACCATGAACCTTGCCGCTGTCAGCAGGTCTAGTTGGACACAGTAAAACTAAATTGATCCCCGTGGGATATTTGGGCCGTCATCGCTGCAAATAAAATACTTCACAGATAGAGCATAAGTCACAGTGCAGCTATATAAAGCACGCAATTTGCAGTTTCAGCATTAGAGCATTTGAGAGATTTTCACTGAAAGTATGAAAGAAAAAATAGATTATGGAGTTAAAAGTGTGCAGAATAGTAGCAGAAGAATTTAATGAGGAGAAACGAATGTAAATGTTCGCATCAAGTGCGCGACAAACAAAAACAGCTTTTGTCATTGTGCAATAAATGAAAATAGTATGAGAATGTGAAAAAAAAGTAAAAACCACTGCATATACAAAGTATAGAGTGTGGTCATATTCAAGTATTAGTTAACTCTTTTTCCATACCAAAAGGGTCAATTATTAAGTCCAGAATACACATAATTCAGTAAACCATGTAACCAATTCAGGCTTTTGCAAGAGCTGTTTTTCTGTCTGACCTGAGCCATCCTACCTGCTGGGTATTTGCTGTAGTGATCGTGGTCCTGGTTTATGGGAGGAATGGCCATTTTTGGTCAAATGCCTCTATTTTTTGCATATAGAAATGTAAACTTGGCAGAGTGTTCTGTAGATGGTGTTCTCTATTCTGCTTGGCCTTTACCGCAGATAGATAAGTCTTTTATCTTTGGACCACTTACTGCCAGACTGGGCGTCCTGCCATGTGGCTTTCTATTGGTGTAGGCGTTTTGACACTAAGGATGAATGAAGTCTTTTGGGTGTCAGGGCTTTTCAGATATACTGGACATCATTATGTGCTGTGCTGGATTAGGGAGCAGAGGGCAGGCACGATTAAATAGAAAGAGAAGGATCAAGATGTCCAGAGGCGGAACAGAGAGGGAACAGAGGAGAGCGAGAGCCAGGAAAGGAACAGAGCGCTGTGGTGAGTCAGCCCCAAGCAATGTCACTGCCCTGGCCTGCTGTGTGTATGTGTGTGTGTGTGTGTGTGTGTGAGATTGAGAGTGAGTGTGTGTGCAGGCGTGTGCATATGATCAGAGAGAAAAAAGAAACTGAAGATAAGCAGCCTCCGTGTCCTGCTTTGCATACCTGATACGTGGATATTTGTGCATAAAAATGCAAAGTAAAAATGTTTATGGAGCAACGGTCGTGTGCCAAACTGAACTCAGTGACAGTGCTCAATGCAAACAATTGAAAACCTGCCAGTTGCTCGTCACAAAGGTATTGACCACTGTGTTAGTTATTACAGTGAAGCTGACTGCAGCATCTGTAGGAAGTCTACTGAGGCTCTTAAAGCTGTTAATGTGAGGCGGGCAGCTGCAGAAAGTCTGCAGCGCCTTTTTTAGTTATTTTTGATGGCTGGGCTGATTTCCGTGCTGCGACTGAGGTTTTCTCTCAGTTTCCTCTCAGTTTTGGGTGACCAGTGAGATTTATTTATTTATTTAAATTTTGCACAGTTACTCAGCAGTAGGAGCAACATTCCTGAAGAGATCACCCATCGCTGCAGAATCCAGTGCCCTCATGTCCTAAAAAAAGATGCATTAAATTCCATTTTCACTGCTTTTGATCATTTACTGTAGCTTGAATGATGGTTGGTGTAATCCTGGAGGTGTACAGAAGTTGTAATGACTGTAGCATTGCATGTGTCCCGTCAGGAAATCTGTAAAATGGAAAAACGTGTAACTTGATGTAGTTTTAGTTTAGTTTTGTTTCATGCAGCGTAGTTTTAAATGTTTTGAAGGCATAAAGACCATTAAGGAGAGTGAATGTGACTGAAGACTGTCTCTTCAAAACATTTTCAAGTATAAGAGCTGATTCAGGTTCTGTTGTGCATCATTGTGAGTGTGTTGGGCCGGTGAGCAGATTGAAATAGCCGAACAAAAAGACAAACGAATGAGGAAAGTAAGAAAGAGATGAGACAGATGAGATGAAATCAAACAAGCAGACTATGCAGTAGCAGCTGTTATCATGGTTTTCATCAGAATTGCACTCCTTTAACTACTTTATCCCGGATCACTCTGTTTCATTGTATTTTAAGTTATTTTATTAGTGCAGCAGTGAGCTGTGGGAGGGCGCAGCCTTGTACGTCACTTCACTCTCAGTACCTGCTGTGGCTGAAATGTCAGTTTGATAGTCCATGACCTATAATTTCTCCGTTTATTTGGGGTGAGCAGTGTGGCTGTATTATGAAATTTCATTGTTCTTAAAATATATTTTTAACCGTGGGGCAGTCTTCTAGCGGTGAGACTCAGGTCTGAGTTATATAATATTTAAGAATAGCTCTCTGTGTTCTGCAAAATCATGGCCATAAATTATATACAGTCCACTTCCACACCGAGTTATACTTACCACAGGTCAGGAGACACTCAAGTTATTTTTCTGGGGTTTGCTACCACAGATTTGCTCTCCTGTGATTCAGTACGGGAGAATCCTCAGTGTTTTGCACCTAAGTGTTTGCAGACACTTTCTTATCTGTATGTCGTGAGGGGCTGCTGCTTGTGAATCAATGTCACGAAACTTCTAATTTTAGCCTTTCAGTGCAGCTCTGGCCAGTAAATATACTTCCTGTTTGTCTGACCAGTAGATTATATCCACCCCATAAACAATTACAGCAATGTAAAGCAAAGCATGCATAAATTTACTTGCTGTGGAAACGCATTTCAGCAGCTTCATGCATACAAAAGATAACATTGTGGACAAAAGAAAGCCTAGTGGCCTCTGCAGTGTAACACAGATCTGCTGGCTAAACGAGCTGAATTCATCGCACACCAGTCGCCAGTGCCTAGTCGTCTCCATCACAGTTGGCTGTGTTGCCTTGTGGAAATGTTTTTTTCCATTTTCTTTTTCCAGTTGATTTTCAAGGTAATCCAACAGCTTCAGAATCCTCATATCCCCTCAGCCGTCGTCATCACTCTTTCATCGCAGTTGTTTTTGTTGTTCTCTTGAGTTTTTGTCTGCATTATTTCCGGCTTCCCAAGGTCAATGATTTGCTCTCTGATCGCCATGCGCCCCCACTGGGATGGAATTTGAATAAATGCATGATGCGAAACCCAAATTTGTATGCTGCACCATTTACAGCTGCATTTTTAGTTCCATTTTGTTGTTAGAGGAAATTAGTTCTTCTGTGTCATGAGATGTTCACATGTGCCGTCGTTAAAATTTCATCTTGGATGTCTGTGCGAATGCTGCCCGCTCAATAGGTATCACACACACTCCATTTGTCATTCATTGTCTGCTGGCCGTGAAATGAACTCTTGAATCAATTGCATTCTGTGATTTGTAGATTTTCTCAGCAAAATTTCCTGCAAATTTCACAGGTCAGGCTTCTTAGTCTGGCTGCCTGCCACAATGTCTTGTAGAGCTGACAAACGATCAGCTGCGGCTATAAAATCTACTACTGTCTCCCCGGTGGCTTGTGTTGTTTTCATGCACTGATTATTTGGCAATCATTCAGGCAGCCGGTCAGCGAGCCATTGAATCAGCCAGCAAGCTGCAGAACAGCTTCTCTCTTATCGCTGTGTCCCCATGAACTCTGAAGTGCAACCGTGAAATGTTGAAACAAAGCTTTATAAACCTAGATCAGAGGAAGAGAGCGACCAAGAGATAGGAGAGAGGGAATGTGACTCATAGCTGCACTGTTTACTGGCTACATAAATACATGCATTCTTAAAAATGACGTGTTATTTTCATCACTTATCGGTCTAGTTTGTATGACTGTTCAGCATGTTACTAAGAATATATATTGACGTAACATGTTATGTTGAAAAGCTACGTGCATTTTCTGACCCAAACTAGACGCACAGACATGGCGAAATTAATGAGAGATTTCTAAATAGTGTAGACACACTTCATCACATTGAGAAGTGATGACATGGTGCAGTTCCTCTGCTTTTTCTTTCAAAACATCAGGAGACACCGTGCAATGTTTCATTCACTTGTTACTGGAACATTGTATTGAAGAGGCATAATTTTATGCTTCTTCAGCCTTTTAGAAATTTTCATGATTGAGGCTCAGTCTGTATTTGCAGTTTTACACCCCATGTTAATCACTGTTATGTCACAATGTCCTGTGGGTTTCCTTACGTAAAGCATTAAGTGTTGAAGTCGTCTTTTTCACTTTCAGATTTATGGTCTTGGCCTTCCATGCAGGGATAGGCAGCGTTTGACAGCAGACCATTAGGTTTTTGAACTTGAAAATTCTAACCTAAATTTGCCTTGTTCTGCATAATGATGAGTTAACAAAGTTCCCAAACATTATTTCCCTCCTTGTCAAAGCTTGCACTGTGTATTACAGGCGATAAAACAGCCATTCAAACAGATCAGGCAGCTGTGACATTATCACTCTCTGATTTCAGAATTCAGTTATGCAATTTTAAGTTTTGAAGGAGTGTTGAAATGAAGTTTGTCTAGTGCAATTTCCTGTTTGACATAAAGATTTTTCCATTAGGGCAGAAATGAGACCGATGCCTGGGCTACTGTGTGTGTGTGGTGATTCTTTGCTGTTTTCCAAATTCAAAACATATGCTGGGAAAAAAAAAATCACTGTTTTTGTGGATTGTAGAACCAGATGTCAGTGACGCATCATGATCGCTGGCTTGTGACATGCAGTGTCAGGCTTTTATAGGGGATGGAACATGAAGAATTTGGGCATCGGCCTGTAGTGAAGTGTTAAAACTCCACTGCCATCCTGAAGTGAATCACTCAAGCACTATGCTCATGTTTTCTGAATTTAAGTTTATCCTATACCCTATGATAACCTGGGATACAGTGAGAGGACCTGATATGAGCTTTGGTGGGGGAAAAAGCTAAATTTAATTGATTTTCAATAAAATTCCAAATCCATCCAGTGTGAATAATTTGATGTGAAATGTTGTACATGTAATTGCCACAGGTTAGTATAAATAAAACAGGTATTTGAGGAGGTGGAGGTGTTGAAGGTGTTAGTTATACTTTTGTATACATTTTAGAACAGTTTTTCACTTAAAGAGAGGAAAGTACTCGGTGTAGATCTCAATTGTCTAAAAATCCTACATAATTGCATGCAAAAAGTCAATCATTGCATAAACCCTTAGGCATGATTGTGCAACTTACTTTTAGATTTCTGCTTTTTCTCTTTATCATGCTCACCTTCTCCGTCCAAACAGACTGTTTTCCCACATCTGAAGCTGTGAACTGAGAAGAGACAGGGAACAGCATGGAGATGGATTCCCTTAATTGTAGTTCTTTTGGAAAAGACATGGAAACCTAAGCAATTTAAGCAAACCTCTTGTGATGCCCAGAAAGTTGCACAGTGGTTCAGTCTTTCCACAGATGTTGGCTGTTGTCCCCCTGCTAGCCACAGATTTAATCCTGCCAGAATATCTTCCGCTGCTTCTCCACTGGTTTACAACTTCCCCAGCTTCTTTACTCAGTAAATAAACAAGCAATACTGCCTTTTGGGTCTTATTTTCAATGCTGGAGGGTCAGCCCACTGCCTGTGAGCTGGGAGGGGAAACCCTACATGAGCCCCAACTGGGAGAGATCTATGACAAAATGAATGACTAAAAGACCACTAATGGCCACTAATCGCCACTAATTTTAGATGAAAACTTAAAACAAGAGAAAAATACTTGCTTGGTTTGCGCTGTTGCACTGGTTTCTCCTGTATCAGCCTTTAGTTAGATTTTGTTTTGCATGTTGAAGGGTGTGTCAGTGTGTGTATGTGTGTGTGTGCCCACCACTCTCTCACTACAGCCACACCCATCACATCCCTCAGCCTCCTTGATCTCCAGTCCACTGCTTATTTCCAGCCACCCGAGGCTGTAATTCATGCAGGTTATTAAGTCAATTCAGACTTGGCAGACCAGTGCTGCTCTAAGGAGGCCACACCATTTGTAATAACTTCACCAATGCAGGTTGTAACACAATCCAATGCAGGTACTTTCATGTTTGCTCTTTCTAAGACAGCAGCCACCCCCGCTCTGTTTGGCCTCATAAACCCCCAATGTAATAACTAGATAAACATCTGTCTACATCTAGCAACATGCCAGCCACCTTTTACCACCATCCTGAACCAAAGTCCATTGTCTTTCTCATTGAAGGACTCTCCAAAGGGTTCCACCCAGGGATCATTGCCAAGAGTTCAGTCTTTTTGGAATGCAACAACCTCCAGTCTGCCATAAGAGACCCAACAGCGTTAATTCATCATGAGCCAAGGAGCTGAAGGAAGGCGTCTTCGCTCATGCAAACTTCCCTGCTTTACAGTAACCAGAAAAATCTCTGGTTGAATTGTACCATCGTAGATCTCTCAGCTCCCCGCTGAAATACCCAGCATCAATAGTCTGATCCTTAGTGAAGACTTCTTCCTGCACTACTCCACCATCCATGATGCCATTTCCCTCATCAAACCTGAAGGAAGGGGAACATTGGTCTCCAAGGCCAATATCACAAGGCCTTCAGGGTCTTTACAATTCATCCAGACTTTTGGTGTCTCCTTGGTCTCCAAGTGAAAGGCGAGGCATAGGACTTTGCAGTAAGATTTACCTGTGGATGCAGAGCAGCCCCAAGCATTTCCTCTCTGAGGCTGGATTCTCCATTCCTGGTTCTTGATGACCTCCTCATCATATCTCCCCTCTCACCCCTTTCAGCACAAGATCTCACTGCACTCATGTCTAATTTTATGGACCTTTCTATCTTTTTGTTCCCAGAGAAAACAGTGAGCTCCTCCACTTCCCTTGAGTTTTTGGGATAACACTCCAATCACTGTCTTTCATGGCCTCTGTGCCCACTGAAAAACTCTATCCAATCAACCTTCTCATTTCCAGCTTCCTTGATGCTCCTAATTTTACCAAAAAATCAACTTTTCTTATTAGTGGGCCTATTTATGAATCCTTCCCCGTGGGCCTGATTCGTGTCACTTCTACTTACCCTTACATCCTCCGCCCCCTCATTCTGTCTGCAAGTCAGCAGGATGGAGTGGCATTAACTTTTGCAAAGATCACATATCACATCCAGACGATATCCAGTTGTGCATAGATTTTGCCCCATCCGCTCATTTTGGGGGTTTCTCTGGACTAAGATCGTTCTGAGCCAAATGGCAGGCCAAGTTGTCCTTACTCCTCCAAGGGTTGCACAGACCCTCCTCAGCCTAGTCATCATTGCCACTATCCATCATGATCTTTGATCCAGGATGATCAAAGAGGTCCGTAGTCATTCAACCTTGATATGAACAGAGGTCGCTCAAATTCCATGCAGATAATTCGTTTCGTATGATGCCCTGCCTGGATATCAGTAACTCACCACTTCATCTTGCCGCTTCTGTTCCCACCATTGCTGACCCTCTTTCTTGATTCATGTTTTAGAAATTCAGAAGCCTGGCTCCACATGAAGAGGTCAGCCCCACTCGGGTTGCGCCATTGACAGTGGGATCAAATGTTGACAGTGACATTTAACATGTGAATCCCACGTTCATCCAGCTGATCCAAGACTCCCACACCACGTTTCTCAACAGTATTGACCCCAGCAACACTGTTGAGAATCTGCTCCTACTGGACTGCATGGTGGTGCTACTGATCCTTTGCAGTACTGATTCAACCCCAGGCTCCCATCCTTCAACCTCATCATCATTTTTGTGTGCCATACTAATTCCTCATTGGCCATTAGAATTTCCCCCATCATGGCCTTACCTGAATCTGATCAATTTCTTCTTCAAGCTGGTGTCATTAAACACCATCCAGTAACCTCACAACCTCAGTCATTTTAAAAACTTTCTGAAAAAGTTTCTCTCAGGAAGTGGTGTATGTTTACTACATCAATCACAACGAGTCTCACACTTGTCATGAGAGTCATTTTGTCATGAGAGTCATTTTGATTGACATGATCATTTGTGGAGACAGTCATATATCTCTGAACTGAGGAAGAGTTCTGAAAATGGCTCAGGTCATGAAATCACTGGAGAGGGGGCTTTAAAAGTTTTGCTTTGTGACTTGTTGTAATCTGGTTCTCTGCACATGAATTTAAGCTATGTTAGCTGAGGTTCGGGAGCAGGACCGCTCCTCAACTCCTTTCCAAATCATTAAATTTTTACATGCCTACTTGTCTTACCTTTCTGTCTTACCATGTTCTTAAATGCCCCATTTGTGCCCTCCGCTGTGGCCTTTATCAACAGATGCATAATACAATAGCTCCACCCCAATGGCCCTTGAACGCCACTGCTAAGAATGTACTCTTATGTGTTCATTGTATTTTTTATTGGTTTAACTTATATTTGTTGTTGTTATAACTGTTTTTATCTGACTGTTTTATTGGTGCCAGAATGCCGGAGACAAATTTTATTTTCAGGAAATGTAACGGACAATAAAGTATTCTTATCTTATATCTTAAAGGGCACTTTACATGTCGGTGCAGCCTTTGATAAATGCCCCAGGGCTGCGAGTCACAAAAACAGCATGTAAGCGCTCGAGAAGCATTTCCGTAACAGACTGAGGTAATGTTGAGGTCTCGGGTTACTCTGTTTTGTGACAGTAAATAATTGTCCACGTAACACATTTAGATGCTAATGGTTTTGTCTAAGTAAAGTCAGACAGTGCTCAGCTGGTTTCCTCAGTTCCTCAGTCTCAGCACAACAGATTTGACAATGTGACATAATAGAACAAGCATGGCACTTACAATACCAGGGTTCGGGGTTCAGTTTTTACTGGAAATGTGTTCACTTTGGATGAACAAGCATGGCAGCATGAGGAGTTGTTTCCATCTCGTATCAGGAATCACCGAGCTCCAGTTCTGAGAATGTGAGAGGAGTCAGGGCGACTGCAGGTTATATCACCATCCTCCTTTTAATGCCAATATTTGTTACAATATTTCAGTGCCAGTTTTAAAACATTACTATTTTGATATCTGTCTTTGTTAAAAGAAAGCAGATGTCGCTGTTTTTCTGCATAGCATTTGACATACCACTTGTTTTGTTTTTTTTAAATCACAGAATTCAAAGTTACATATATGGTGACTGATATTCTGAGTTTCAGTCCAACCTGGGTCATTTGTTGCATGTCTCTCTATACTTTTAACAGTCTCGTAAAGGGAAAAAAAACAAAACAACACAAACGAAAAAAAAAACGAACACACAAACCTAAGATTCAGTTTTAAGATTCAAATATTTGGAGACTTCCTCTTACCTTTCATTACCTGCAGAAGCAGAATAGTTGTTTTTCCACCAAATTGGTAGATTGGTAGATCTGGTGGAATTTTCCATTGCACAAGTGCTTCAGTATCAACAACTTTCAGTTTCCATTTGAACACTGTGAGACAGCAACATAATGACGTATCCCCACCAGCATTTGAAAGTGGCCCAATAGCAACAATCTCCAGGCATTGAACTAGCACACTGCTAACATCCCTGTGGTGGACCCAACTATATACACCAAACATAACAGAATAGTCCACCAACACATTGGAAAAACATGCATCATCACACAGTACAAGCTGTTACTGTGAGTCTCAGACCAAGTGTCAGGGCCGGTGATAAATCAACGTCTTTTCCTCCTTGTCGCAGTGGGAGTCCTCTGGATTCTGGACGCCTCGCTGTGTGCCAGCACTGACACTTTTACTTACTGCTTTAATACCAGAGTTATGGGGGTCAAAGTGCAGCCATTTTGAACCCGCAGTGATGTTCGTCAGCATTTGTCAATGTGTCAGAGAAACATTTGTGGTTGTGCAGCTTTGAAGTTAAACATGTTTCTGGACATTTGATGCTTACATGTGACGAGGCAATAGGGTTGTTGATTTAACCTCATTTTTGACTGTCCAATTAGAGAGTGATGTGGTCTGAGTGCAGTGAGTGGTTGCCAGTTTTGCTAAATACAAGTAGGATTGTTTTTTTTTTCAAGCCTAGCACCACATTGAATCACTTTTGTGTGTTAACTAATGTTCAGTGCTATGTAACTGTAAAGTATATCAATGTCAGTCATATTGTCAGCAGTTGAGCTCTAATTTGCCCATGCAGTCTTAATTAGTGTTGGGAATGAGCACTCAGTCAGAGCTGTGTGTATTCATTTGTGTGTGATGCTTTTCAAGGTGCATCACAGGAAGGAAGCAGCCTAAAAAGCAGCCTAAAATGGATGGTAGACAGCATAAAGTCCATACTACCTGAGCACACAAAGCGCCTGTGCACTTGTTTCATGAAACTGAAAATGATCTTAGGCCATTACTTGGTGACTTGGCTTTAGTTTCATCTTGTTGTGGTGGCAAAGAAGCTCCCTGGCTCCAGCGCCGGTCTGCCTCGCTGACTCTCTGCCCGTTTGGCTGCTGACCTCAATCTCTTTCTCTCTATATGCCTCCATCGACTGCATGAATAACCAGCAGGCGTCCTTTCTGTCTGTCTCTCTGGCTGGCTGCTCGTTTCTTTCTGTCTCATTATTTGCCTGTTTGTTCTCTGACGGTCTGTTGTTGGCCTGCTGTTTTCAGGCTGTCCAGACTAGAGAGGAAGCAGAGGTGTGAGAGCTTCTAGAAACGAGGATGTGCTTCTGCCAGCATGCTTCAGAAATGCTGAAGCTTGCTGTGAAAACCTGAAGACCCATGAAGGCCGACCACCCATACATGTCACACTGAAGACGCATAGAGAAGAGCTGCAGACGAGAGCGCTGGTCACCGTGAAGCTGTCTGTCTGTGGACTGAAGCCCAAACAGAGTATGATCCAGCTGTCCGCCTCAACCTGCCTGCTGGGAGGCCTCCTGGGTAAGAGAGATGTGTGTTTGTCTATGTCTGTGTGTGATCTCTGCGGTGTAGCCATCCTCTCCATCATCAGTTTCTGCCAAGTTTTTATTGTTGCAGAATTGTGTGTGTCTGTGTGTGTGATCTCAGCAGTGTAGCTGTCCTCTTCATCATCAATATCTGTCTGGGTTTTATATGTTTCAGAATTGTGTGTGTGTGTGTGTGTGTGTGCGTGCGTGCATGTGAAGGAGAAGGACAGGCAGAGGTGTGTGTAGCCCAAAGATTGGATCCTTATTTTCTCTCTTTCTCACTAAACCTGCCTTCCCATGCACAAAAATTAACCAAACTCTGCTGGTCTGGTCCCATGTCAAACAACATGCACTCCAACATGAATATGAAAACTAAACAGTGCAAGGTACAGTTCAGATTTTTTCTGAAAGTGTTGGCCCAAATGAGGCAAAACTTTAAAGGTGCACTGCACAAAATTGCAGAGGGTTGATACAAGTGACCCCAAGAGACTCTGAAGGCGGGGCCACATAGACTCTGCAGACTGTGGAGGCGGGGCTGCTGAAGATGGCTGCAGCACAGGAGCAGAAGACTGGGGCTGAGGCTGCAGCCTGGAGACTGGGATTGCTGCAGCGTGGGCACTGGAAACTGGGATTGGGTTTGCAGCACAGGCACTGAAGACTGAGAGGTCACCGGCTGGGCAGGAACACAGGAGCGGTGTATCTGGTGGTAAACAAGCATGGAGGCTGGATGGCTGCAGGGCAACACTGGAAAATAGCCTCATGCTCTACAGACTCCCAGTGAACTGCCATCAACCTCTTAGCCAGCGCTGGGTCCTCTCTATGAACTGAACAAAAAAAAATAACTATCAGCTCACCATCAGAGTCTTTTGGGGTGAAAAAGTGGTTGGAATTCTGGGAGCTGGGAGGTCTCCACTGGGTCCAGTTTTGGTCGGATCATACTGTTACGAGGAGGAGCGCAGGTGGACCCAAATGCAGGAGACGGGAGGCGAATAGGAACTGAAGAGTGGTATGTGTCTTATTTATTTACACAGCAGCACAGGAACAAGGAAACAAGGCACAAGGAGTACAGGCAAACAGAAACTGAACAAATGATCTGACAAAGACTGAGCAAACAACAGGAATTAACAATAACCTATGGGGCCATGCGGGAAACCTGTCACTGCACACATGGGACGTGATGGCTGAACATATTTGTGCTTTTTTGGCTGCCATATAGAAAGTGTGTATATTGCATTATTTCACATCGCAGGAAAACAGTGTCTGCTTACTCAGCTATGCATTTGAATTTTTTCTACCAGCACAAATTGCATCATGGACAAGGAGAACAGAATGGTTTCTTAAGCAACAGCACAGAGTGATTGCATGAATGTTACAGGAAGACATTTTTTTTTTTAACTTTAAAGTAGGTTGCTATAGACTCTAGTGAGGATGACAGAAGGCATTTTATTATTTAGATACCATGAAAACGTGGGATTCAAATGTTATTACCCGAAGCTGGGAATCGGGAGTGTGTTTTCTGCTGTTGTTATGTATCAGGATCCCCGACTAAACCTGCAGCTGCTGGCCTCCTGGCTCGGTGTCAGACTGAGGGTGTAGTCTTGACGCTGACAGAGTGGCTGGGGTCGTTTGAGGACACGCGTCAGGTGGCAGTGGCCTGTTCTACCCAGACCTGAACACAAACCCAGAGGGTGATACAGGGCGGGCTTGCCGTGGGTCAGTGAGGTTGTCTAGGTCAGAAAAATAGTAACCTGTATTAACAAACAGCTCTTATCTCATGGCAGTGACAGTGTGTTTAGTTATAACATAGACGAATGGCACAAGAATGGCTGTGAGCAGCCACAGATGCTCCTGTAACTCTGTCTGCTCTGCAACACAGACAAGACAGATGAGGCTGTTGTGTCACAGGACCGCAGGGGAGCATATGTAGCAAGATTGCATTCAAGTGATGCATGGTTGAGCAACTGTGGTATCCTATGCATTGTTGCCCCATTTGGGTTATTTTTTGCGGGATTTCCACATTGCAATATTTGACAACAGTTTCTATTTTGTTGTCTGACGGCTTGTGCTTTCACTCGCCACACAAATGATAGCCTGCTGTTATACTTTGTCTTTGGGTTCATGTCCTCCACATTATATGTGGCTTGTAATTTGCCTGTCTTTAACTCTGTCATGACAAACTGTCTTGTCGTGCAGATGCAGAGTCACATGCACTGCTGCTGCAGCTTGGTGACTGGCTGACCTTGCAAGTTATAGATTTCTGTCTGTGAAGCTGCCTGTGTTCTGTTGGTGTGGAGGCTTTGATGTTTGAGAATAGAGAAACCAGAATCAATGGATTATTCACCTATTGAATATCTCGGCAGACATATATTCTATTGAAATGTGTACAAAATATACTAAAACCAGTTGCATCATATGTGAGCTGGGTCAGACAGGATAGAGCCGCGTATTGATGTTGCTACGGAAATTATACTGCTGGCTAAATTGACATATCTGTATGTCTGCCGCATTCTATTGATTTCAGAGCAAACAGAGTAGAGCATGCCATAAAGCAAAGTTTGACGTACAAGCCAGTGACCAAGTGGTTTGCCTCTAAGGAACAAAAAATTAAATGATAATAGATTGTAAAATGTCTGTTTGCACCCAAGGGAGAACTGAGCAGTCTCAAAGCATGTGATAAGCAGCGGAGCAGGCCTGTGTTTATACATTGCATGCTATCACTCACTGTCAAGCTGTATAGTGTTATACAATTGACCTTTCATTTGCTACTAGAAAAACCTGTTTGGGCAGTGAAGCATACTGCCTGTCTGTCTGCAGCGTAATGCAACAGACTGCAACGGAACCACGCGGTGTAACTCTTTAATTTCTAATGTCTGTTAGCTCTTAGCTTTGGCTTGCACACAAACAGATACATATGCATGCAGGCAAACCCACCCATTCCCACACACATACATGAACACACACAGGTGTAGTGTGACGGGCGTATGCATGTGTACGAGCGTGCACAGACATGCATGCAGGAATACACAAACACACACATTTAGTTAGCGATGAAGGATCCCCAGCTTCCTCTTCAGGCTCGGCCTCTGAACTGCTGAACTCTCGGCTCCTGACATCATGACACACTGAGCAGGAAACCAGTTCAATATGCAAGTGCTGGAGAAGAATCTGAGAATGGATGGAGAAGGAATTTCTCTAAGTTCAGTTAACCCACCACCCGAGTACACACGTCGAGTACACACACCAATTTGTGCAATTTATCTCCATGGCACTGATGTTGGACTCATGTCTAAAAAATTAAATAAATAAAAATGCATTATTCAAAGTTTCCACTAAAATCAAAGAGATAATGCCTCTTACTCGCTGAGTAATTTGTATTTCATTCCACTTTGTGTTATATAA
>OMKZ01018555.1:6222-21946 GCA_900302535.1 Neoniphon sammara | reverse complement strand
CACACACACACACACACACACACACACACACACACACACACACACGCGCACGTTAACAGACCATCACACCCTGAGCCCAATCCTCGCAAATATATCCTAGCATGAGCTTAAAGCTCTGTTTTTTTTTTAAGAGTGAAAGGCCCCTAGGAGTACAACTCTCCATGGCAATTTTATATAATGCCATGTTCATCTTTTACTGTTTGTTCCTGCTTGAATTGAATTAGCTTGTCAAGTTTGTGACAGCCAGTAGTTGGTATAATTATCCCTTTCTAGTGGCATACTTCATATAATGTTATGGTATGCGATGTAGCCAACCACTGACAAAAAGTGTTGGAACAAAGGGGAATGTCAAGCAAAGAAAACTGGAATTGATGTCCCTTTTTGCATTCCTACAGTATATATTCATTTGTACTAGGACTCATTTAGACATCAGGTGTGTAGTTTTCTCATCTGCACACCTTGCTATACACTGTTAAGTGATAGTTTGCCAGTCACATTATCCAAAGTTGGACCTTTTGTTGAGTGTTTTTTGCCGAGTACCGCTGTGAATACATTCTGAGGTTTGATATTCATGGTATTTCATTTAATCTAATCCAATAAAGTCAAAACTCTGTGCCAAATAAATGTTACATCTTCTTTACTGCAGAAAAAACACAGCAAACCAAGGTTAGAGAAATGGAAAAATTTTACTTTGAATTTAATCAGCGCAAAACTTTTAATTGCCAGTTGAACAGCAGTCTTACTGGATTTATTTACTTATCTGTGGTTACACTGCTGCTACTATGTAGCTAATGGACGCTAGCTCCAGATGTTCCTCTGGTTACAGTTTTGCTAAAGTATAGCGAATGGTTGCTGCTCATAGACGTTTTGGAGGAAGCTTGCTAATTGCTTTAGCTAGTGATTAAAATCATTTTATATATTTGGAGTCAGTTGATTGTCTTTGTAAGTAGCCAATTCATGTCCAGGCATTAGTTTGCAATAATGTCCACCTAATTGTATATTTTAACGTAATTGTTGTACTGCCTGTAGATACATAAATTGCATAAACTAAATATTATCAATGCAATATACCTGATGTCACCAGTTTATATATTACATGTTTAAGTGTTATCACGGAGCCTACTATCATTCAGCACAGTGTATGCAATGATCTACCAGGGACCCATGGATAATTTTGTCTGTTTTTTCAACACTTAATAACTAAATTGATCAAAAAAACAAACAGGAAAAGAGAGAAGAGAATGGAGAAAATTGTTTAGAGAGGGCAGAGGAGCTTGCAGGAGTGAGGAGTCTGGAGCGGCTGCCGTTTGGTGAGGCCACGCAAGAAACAATGAGTGGGAAAGTGAAGGAGAGGCGAGCCATCGTCATTAACTGGCGCTGAGGATCCTGTTAATGGATTGTTTATCGCTATAAGAGAGAGGGACGAGGTAAAGAAAACTGCAGTAGTAGGAGGGGAACCGAGACGTCAGCCGTGAATAAGAGCGAGAAGACAAAGAAGAGGAGAAAGAGAGAGAGCAGCAAAGTAGCCGCTGTTTTCACAGAGAGAGAGGAGGGGGATGCAAGACAGCGACTTTTGAAATATAAAAAGAGACAGGGAGGAGGAAGAGGAGGTGACAGCAGAGAGAGGAGGAAGGAGACTCAAGAGTCGAGATAGCCAATACTCAAATATGTAATATCTTAAACCATTTTCTTGCCAAAAACAAGTTAATGTACTCTTGTGTGGAATCTGATGAAAATATTCACCTTTAAAAAGTCTAATGCTGTTTAAAACACAGTCATTGCCAACATAACTTGCATTTCTGGGTCCATTTTGTTGTTTGGTGGCTCTCATTCCCCTTTGAAAACCGGCCAAACATAAATAACGTCACATCAAGACTTTTCCAGCCCAGCTATACTGGAATTTAGTAGCAGACAATCTTTAGGCCATGTAAAACATCTACAGTAATTGTCAAGTTTTGGTGTTAGTGCCTCACAATCAAAGAGTGAGGGGCTCTTTCTAGAGCCGCCATTTTGCACCAACTTTCAACAATCATACAGGGAGAAATCCATCATAGAAGAGGCAGAGATACCAAATGATGACATTATTATCAGATTTTTAAGAAAAGGCCAGCATCAGCAATGGATACCGGTTTGAGCTGAGAATAGAGAGGAGGGGGAGGGGGGGTTGAGAGGCTGAGGAAAGACAGGAGCATCGCGTGGTAGGTTGGACATGATGGGATGTGACGCTTCCATCCACAGGTAAAGCAGGGGAGGGAGGGATGACGGGGGAACAGGAGGGATCACAAAGCTTGGCGAACACAGCCGGGGGATGTCAGAGCACTTTGTGGCCAGCCTGACGGACAGACTGTACCTATCACAGAGACACACACACCTTCAATCTGTGTGCGTGTGTGTGTGTGCGCGTTTCGAGGGGAGGCAGGGAATCAGGAGTAGATGGGTGATCTGAAAAGGTCTTGGCAGCTCAGGCCTGGTGTGTGTAGGCAAGTGTCTTCAAAGGTATATGTCAAGGTGTGTGTGCATTTGTGTGTGAGAGAGAGGCTGAGAGAGAGATTTCTGCCTCTGCTCCTTACTTCACCCAGTCGTATGCATGTCCATCCCATTGTGCGTGTGTACATACAACTTTTTCATATACTATGTTGAACAGTGTGTGTGTGCGCGTGCGTGTGTTTCTAGTAGATTGCAGAGCTGGCTGAGGTGGCAGACCACTCTGCAGATTGCATCTGCTCTCTATAGCAGGATGATAAGTGAAATGTGAAGTGACTGCAGCGCTGTTGTGACAAATGGATCTTTGGTTGTAGCCCAGTGTGGGGCAATGCCAGCCATACACACACTATCTGAACACCCAGAGGTATATTTCTGCTCTGAAACATACAAATGTACCTTAGGCAGACATCTGTGGTCTTTAACATTACATTTTACACAGGTCCAACATTATCTTTTTTTCATCATCCTTACCTCCATGCCTAAGCCATAACAGGACCTCTAACACTGGAAACATTGGCTAGTATGCAAATCAGATGTATTTGCAATGTGATAGTGGCAGTTAGCTGTTAGCAGATACTATTGTTAACTAGCTAACAACTAGTTGATGTTAACTTACAGTAAACATAAAATCAGTGAAATGCATTACTGGTGAAATGATCCGTTCACAGCCAAAAACATAAAATATATTACCAAATATATTACCATGTACAGTTTTAGGTTTAGAAACACAATCTGCTGGTGAGAGCTATTGTTTCCTAAGAGCTGACGACTGCTGGTATGGCTGCTATAGCACACCTTATCTCCTATGTCACCTCTACAACAGTACAGTATAGACTATACTGTTTGGCTGTCAGCAAGACACATACCTTTCTTCTTCTTTCTTCTGCTACTTCTTGAGATTATTGCAGGCTTTGACACTTCAGTAGCATATTGCTGCCCTATTCATATCACTTTTCACTTTTACTTATTCCACTGAATGTTGATTAGATGATATATTCTAGGTTATCATAGGAAGGCCATTACAAAACGTCCCACTATTAGGCATGGTCTTTATGGTATCCCAATAAAAGCGAGAATAAACTTGTGGCTTCATATTTTCCACAGACTAACCAAACATGTTCCACAGACTCTAGTCCGCACTCACATAATCCATATGTAAAAATTTACAAAGTACATAATTTGATGCAGCCTTTGAAACTTTTGGAGGGAAACGCCACATTTGAAACTCCTTCTATAGTTTGTGTTCTGGCTCCTTCTCACCCAACCAGTGTTTTACATAGGCATGACTGACAGGTGACAAGGTTTACACGTCTTTTTAGGGAGCAAACCTGTCATAAATTTCCCAGCCTTTCAAAACAGTGCAAGAAAAAACCCTACAGCTCTACAACAGTGGCTGTCTATGGGGACATAAGGAATAAAGAACAGGTATTTACCGATGCAGGAATAAAACGTGCAGTAACCTTGAGGAAGATGAAGGTCAGCATACTGCGTGTTGGTTAACATCTATGGTGTTTACTGAGGCGTGTCGCAGTGAAAACAAGTGAAATTCCAAATATAGTGAGAAATCTAAATGTTTGTACTATGTCCAGATGTTGTGTTTATTTCATAGACATCACGTGTCCAACAATGATAACAGCAACCATTGTCTTCCATTGTTAAGCATTGTTCTTGGTTCCCAAATCAGCAGCACCAAATTGTAATTATGGCAGTGTTGCCCATTCAATTGGTACATTTCATTACAACACAAGGAATGGCATGCACTCTGCCTTAAAGTGAAGGGGTTTAGTGTTGTCTGGGTGTGGTTACCCCCCATGTTGAACACATAGACTCAAAGAGCAAAGTGGAGGGAAAGGGATGTTTCTCGGGGGTGGGCTAAAGCCCATATGTCCCCAGTCAAGTGCCATGGAAATCCTGTTGGGACTGAGCACACAGCTCCATTCACTGCAGCCTAATCAACTGGTATCTGAGCTCCAATCCTCTTATGCTGCTTGACTGGACTGCACTTCTCTAAGGCTGGATTGCACTTGCTGTCTGAAACCCTAGAGAGAGATGGGACGGAGGAGAAAGAGAGAGCGAGGGTCCGCCTTTGTTTCATTCTCTGCCTCTCTCAATCTCTATCGTGCTCCCTCAGTATGCAAATGCATGTGTGCATTTGTAACACATTCAAGAATTATGTATCTTCTGCTGCTTTTTCATGACATGCGGCTTGATCAACATGGATATGTGAGGCAAGAACAGGACAGAAATAAGTCCAAAAGAATCCCTCTCCAAGTCTAAATGCCTTGTCTTTCTGTCAGACTCCAATTACCTTTGTGTGAGGTACAAAGGTTGGCCCTGCTTCCTTGATGAGCTCTTTTCACTGAACACGCAACGGCTCTGAAAGCACAAATACAGACGCATGGCTCCAGAAAACCTCTTGGACCTGGCCACTTCACTGAGAACAATCCAGCCCATTTCATGCTTTTGTAGCGTGTGAAATTCCAGGCCTTTGCCTTTTAGAGAGGCAACAGAAAGGCTCCCTCTGAGGTTGGGGTCCGTGTTGATAAAAGATGTAAAGACACGACTCGGGTCCAGGTCGATGCTAGATGAATTGGACGAGGTAATTAGCATTCCCATGGATGGGGCCGTGGATCAGCCAATGTTGTGTCCAGATGTCCGGGCCAGTGCTCAGGCTGTTAGCTCACTGGTCCATGAGACTTGATCCATAGATGGAAGACAATGTCCCCAGTTCTAATTAGCTCCACCAGTCAAGTGTCCCTAATTGGATTATGGGCCTGGCTTTTTGGGACGTTGCATATCCAACAGAGAGAAGAACGGTTAGTGTGCAACAAGCACAAAGGAACCCATACGCATTCTCTCACACACACAAAACAGACACAAATATGCAGGCATGCTGCCTCTTTGGATTATTCAATGGGTAACCCCTGCACACATGCAAACCCACAAATATACGCTTTGTGGGGACATACACACAATAATGCACATATGCACACAGGCACACACACACAGGCGGTAGAGTCAGTCGTAACCAGGCCAGGATTTGAGAATGATTGTCGGCAAAAGGCTTTTAGGAACCCAAGGGTACAGGAACAAAACCAGGGGGCCACAGAGTCTGCAGAAACCGGCCTCTTTGTTTTCATTTGTTACTGGAAAGCAGATACTTATCACATGTTCTGGGAGGACATACAGCACAGGCTCGTTTTGCATGCGTGCTAAGCTCCTCTTTGCCTTCAGAAAACAAAAGCCATTTCACTGTGCCACAATAAGTTGAAAAGAAAACAGCTTGCACAAAAGACTGAACAAACCATGGTGCCGCATTGTACACTCTATTCATCATTTGTTTCAACACAGCAAGGTCAACAGCAGAATTGCTTGTCTATTCAGTGGGCTACAACAGAAAGAAACTAATGCAGCATAAATATGATTACAGTACTCAAGGAGCGCTGTATCTTTGGCTCTTTTGTTTTGTGTGTTAGTGTGAGTTACAAGGCACTGGAAGTGGTTGTTAAACAAAACAGTTCTTTTTTGCAATGAAAAAGTAAGCTGTGATTGAGGGAGAGACCGCTAACATTTGCCAGTTTCTTTGTCCCTCTTTCACTCAATCATATCACTGCTGCAAAGATGTACATCTGTTGACTATATGGTATTGCACAAGCCAGTCTTGCAAAGATGTGCATCTGTTCAGTATATGCTATTGCACAAACCAATCTAAGAGTCAGCCCTGTGCACAAAAATGTCTTTGAGGTGCATTAAGGCATTCAGAATGGAGACCAGTTTGTGAGCAACTGGGTTAGACTCAACCGCTTAGAGATGTGAGCCTGATTGCTGCAAATTTTGTGAGGTGGCACTGATTATCTTCCAACCAGACATGAAATTATGGGCATAACATATTTTTAAATTCAGTTTTTACAACTTAAGATCCAGCAGGACTCATCAAAAGTGGCTGAACCTCTTCTCCTCCAGCCCGCCAGGCAGAGCACATTTAGGCCCCGTCCACACAGTGGTGATACTTTTGAAAACTTCTTGTTTTGGCCTCCTGTCTACACGAAAATGGTATCTCTTCTTTTGGTCACTCAAAACCTCCAGAGTGGAATTTTATTATTATTTTTTAATGTTTTTCTTTTGGAAGGTAAAACAGAACAATTTGATAACGTTGACGTCACCATCACGACTTTGCTTCTTTGCTCAGAGCTGAGACGCTGACCTCACACGGCTGCCACTTTCGACATTCTCCACTATTTTCAACAATTTGTTTTCATTTTTACCTTTCAGTAGGTGCTCTACCTCGTCATCTTTCCATAGGTGCCACCCTTGTTTTTCTTATCCGACCTCATTTTCTGCAGTTTTGGTATTATAAGGGGATTTTCAGCAGTATTTCTGCTTCTCACTCCTCAACTCTTTTGCTCATATAGCATAGGTACAGAGATATTTTCAAAAATGCTCCAATGTGGACGGATCATTTTCCAAAAATTGAGAAACAAAGTTGTTTTCAAAAATACCTCTATTTGTGTAGATGTCTCTTTAGTTTACTGACATGACCTTACCAACATATCTTTCGTTGCTTTCTGCTTTCTTGAGGCCCGCGAAGTGCAAAGTTTCCTAGTGCAGCTTTAAAAACACCCACAAACATGAACTCGGTAGAGGCGGTATGGTTGATCAGGCCAATAGGCGTAAAACAGCGGAGACCCTTCTTTCAGGGGCACCCCACAGTGTTCAGGGAGACCCCCAAATTCAAGACCCTGCTGATTTGCCCCTGCGGCCCTCATGAGCAACATTTATATGGTAATCAAGATTAAGCTTGTTCTATTATCTACACTGATGCCCTCAAACACACATTCACATGAAAGATTCAGGCACAAACACACGCACACACATATACATCATCTCCCAATGAATGCCAGGAGAGCTTTCACGCTTTCTCTCAGTTCAAACTGTGTTCAGCATGTCAAGAGGCTGGACTGGCCAAAGCAGACCGCCAGCAGCTCCCGACTCCACGTAGCTGTTCAGGGTTTGACAAATCAGGCAGAAGACAACCACTAGAGCTGGGAGTCGAGTTGAGAAGGGGGGCTTCAGTGTTGACACATTGACGCATTAGACATGTTTACATCCAATGTAGACTCTTGGTTATTGGGTGCTGACATGCTTTCCTTTAGGGTCTGACAGAAATGGGTGTAAGAAGGCCGATAATGATACTGATATTTTCAGACTGAAGCTGCCACGTTTTGTTGATCATCTTGCTCAATTCCACACTGCAACTTGGAACGAAATGTACTTCTAAAGCAGGCCTGAATATTACATTACTGTATTAATGCTGTATTAATCAAGCATCAGACAGTATGCTTTGACTTGATTAAATTCAAAGAGTAACATCCAAACAAGACACACTGATATGGGTTTTTGAAGGGTATGAGTGATACTCAGGATTCAAGATTTAATCATTTATTGCCGTTTCAGCCAGTGCTGGCAGGATTTTGTTTTGGCCTGCTCAGTGCGCTTAAAAATAGTGCAATTAAAAGACTTCGGTCTTGAGCAAATATGCATTAAACAAGTCAAATTCAAATAATTTATCATTATATTTTACACTAATAATGCCAATAAAAAGCAAAATGATGCTTTTCAGATTCCAGGCTTCCCATAGACAACCAGTGTGAAACTGATCAGTTACACAACCCAGACTGGCTGATATCCAGTTTTTAAAGTCAAATATCAGTCCTAGATGTCAATCTAATTCTTTCAGTTGTGTTTGCCAGAGTTGAGGAGCATTACCTAAGGTAAGTTTGTTTAATGTGTTCAGTATCCTCACCAATTTAGGCTTTGATGCAACAGGAGTCTTTTTTCTCAAAAGACTCAGTTGGAGTCTTATTAGGAACAGAGAGTAGGAGCTCAAAGGGCGCAATGAGTGGTATATCGTTGTTGCTATGCAACACAATGAAAACAACTTGGAGGCTACCTAATTAGTCAGCTAGATAACCTGAAGTAACAAAGGGAAGGGAATAACTGGGATTAAAAATGGAGAACAGAAAGTTAGGCTATTCTGACATAGAAATACAAAGAACAGGGAGCATTTTACCGTCTATTCCAAGAGATCTGTCCAAATCCAGCCATTTCAAAGGTTATTTTCATACTCCCATAATGCATTTTGCATCTGAAGTTGGGGCATGTTCACCTTGGATAGCCTAAAAGGTAAAAGTCAGAGGGGGAGATACGCGCCTGCTGTGACCAAACCCTTGAAAATAACTGCAAAAAAAAAAAGTGCAGATGTGTTCAAAAAAGCAGCCTCAGGAATGCAGAGCGGCCTACAACTCACCGTGTGTCCGAGTCCGTATCACTCGGCTATTTGGATGTCTCGAGCAATGCAAACATGACTGGTGTTAGATCAAACTAAGATGGATTATGCTGGTAGGGTGGAGGGTGTGTGTGTGTGTGTGTGTGTGTGTCGGGGAGGGGGGGGCAGTTGCACACCAAAGAGAGTTCCCATTTCCACAGATTGCATCTCAGCAAAAATGAGTTGAGACAAGCCGAGACACATATCATCGCAACAATGGCTTTGTTATGGCCAGCAGGCTTCTAAAAATTCTGCCGTGATTTACTGAACATGACACCTGATATTTGTGGCGTGGGTTGGTGTTCTTGCATCATGTTAATAAGCCGCTGCCCTCCAGAGCTATCCCAGAAGCCCCTGCATGCTGGCTGTCACCACGGGGAGCACCGTTTAAACAAACTCACAGGATGTGATGTCAGAGGAAGAAACATGCCGCAGGAGGGGTTTTAATTGGTGGCCGACCCCGGCTACGAGTCTCCGTAAATGACTCTGATCGCCGTTGGTGTGAACTCAGATCTGAGCTTATTACATACCATAATGTTTAAGCTGTTGCTTCTTTTTTTTTTTTTTTTATCAATCATTACATTCCCCACTTGCTGTGTCAACATATCCAGCTGATTCCACCCAGCTGATCCTTGTTTTTTTGTGCAATATTTTATTTTCCTTTGAAAGTTCAGAAACGGGTTAGAAAACTACAACAGAACGGCTTATTCACAGGGTGCAAATCAAATACTAATTTGTTGTGCGAGTTCCCTCAGTGGGATGTGTTTTGCCTCTAAAGACCAAGCTAATGCACAGGCTTCTGTTGCTGACAGCAGGGGAGACAGCAGCAAGCCCCGACAAAACAGTTCCCGTTTATGAGCTGTTATATCTCGTTTTTCTGAAACTGTGACAATTTAAAGGGTGCCTTTAACAGGAAGCCTGAGCGGTAAATATGGTGGATGCCAGCGGAAAAGTCAGAGGTTTCTCGCCGTAATAAGATTTGTTCCTCTGGATTTGCGGCTCTTACATTTCCCGCTCACAGGTTTGCTCGTCCGTTTGATCACCTAACACGAGATTACGTTATGGCTCGGGATTAGCTTCCGAGGGAGCGGCCTGGCATCCTAGGTGTGTCTCTCTGCACTCTAAGAGGCTTACGGGAGAAATATGTGCTGGCTAATAGCCTTATATTTTTCAGCCTTTCTTGAAGAGAGAATCAGATTTTTCTCCCCCCCCCTCTCTCTCTCTCTCACTAAAAAGTTTGTCACATATACGCTGATTTGTCATAGACAGTACAAATCCAGTTTTACTGTGTAATACGTCTGAACATGGCGGTAAAGCTTTGGCTTTAAGTCTGACTACGCCACAGGAGAGGGGCTTTGCAACAACGCGGGCCTGTCAAGCGGGCCGTTTGTGTATTCTTACGGAGGCAAAGTGGGAGAGCACAGTGTCGAGTTCTTTTGGCCCGCTGTGGTCGCGCCGCCGCAGTTCTGAATGAAGCGCCGCGCAATTACGAAGGTTTTTGCATCGCGATACTCAAACGCAGTCACATGAAGAAACACTCTCTCACTTACCTCTCTTATTTTTGTTTCACCCCCCTCTCTCTCTCTCTCTCTCCCGTTCTTTCTCCTGTCAATCAAGTCTTTTTTTTTCCCATACACGCTTTCATTTTTCATTTTTCACTTATTTGCTGCCGCCTTCTCCTCCTCCCCCACCCTCCTCGCTTCAGTCTTGCCGTCCCTCTCCTCCCTCCATCTTCCCAGCCAGCCGGCGAGCCTGCCTCGTCAGCAGAATCAACAATGGGGGCCATTTTGCAGTAGGTCCCATGCATTGCTAATCAGCCTCTCATTCAGCATGTATAGGATTAGGCAGCAGGTACACTGAGCCCTGTATTGTGCCCGCGTAAATCTAAACCCTGCCTGAAATGCGGCAAATTACTGCCAAAGGCCCTGCCTAGTTGAACCCAGAGAGCGTTACAGCGCCTCGATGCCTTTTAAACCAGCAACCATATTTGCTCTGGAAAAAATCACAGAAATAGAACATGGGCTGGCTTCCTCGCTCACAGTCAATGTTTTGTCAATATAAGCTCATAAGAGCAGACATTTATGAGCCTATGAAATGTATGATGGCCACTGCAGTCTTAAGGGCATCTTGGGGGAATGATGTTATAAATAGGCACATATACAGGGTGGTGTCACACCAGGTTTATAACCAGCTCGGGATGCTGGTGGGCTTTTGTTCCCCTTGCTTTCTCCCATGTACTGTCACCAGTGTGACATTTATCCTACAAGGAAAAACAATGGAAACAAGCTCTCCCTATTTCAGTAACCCCCCCCACCGCCCGTCCTCCACCTTTAGGTCACGGTTACATCCACAGTCAAACTGAAATGTCACCCATCCCCTCTCTTTCTGTCCGTCTCCTTTTGCTTATCTCAATTCCAGGTGATGTGGGATCTCATTCTCAACATGACATGACACGAGAAACCAGACTCCCCTTGTCGCAGATGGTAGGCGAACGATTATTCCGCATTGGGTGGAAACCTTGTATCTCCAAAAAAGTACAGAGGAGGAAAAGATTTAGGTAGTGACATGTAAATACTATTACCTTTTGATGGTGTATTTATTAAATTTTCTGTTCTATGTCCATTATTGGACATAGAACAGGACAGAAGGCAGTGGATGGAAGTGTTTTACATAACCCTTGTTCTCCTGTACATTTGATTTTTTTGTGTGCTGTCATTTTTCAGATGAAAATAATACTGTAGATTTGCCCTGTTTGTCCAAATTAAATTCTCGTGTCCAATATGGATGCTGGTGGGAAATCTTTTTCATCAGAAAGTGCTGGATCAAAACTTAATAAGTGAAATCCAATAGCACTTCATCTAGAGCAGTGGTTCTCAAACTGGGGTCAAGACCCCCCGGGGGGTCATGAGATGATTCTGGGGGAGTCACAAGATGATTATGACACAGGAAAACACTACACAAAAGTATTATCAGGTTCATTTTATCATATCTTTTGTCCATTTTTTGATTGTTGTTCCTGTGAAATACTCTAATTTCAAAATTTGAGGCCTCCTTTGTTAAGTAAATAAAATAACCTGAAAATGCAGCTGTTCAGTTGGACTGGAACACTCTGCATATGCAGCCTGTGAGGGGGGTCGTGAGGAGGCGCTGAACTTCTTTACCACCTCCACAACACACAAAGAGAAAAGTTCACTGATGTTGTCTTAGAGAATAGCGCCCAGCTATAAGTTTCTGCCAATCATTTAATTTATATCTTTCATTTACACACTTAGCGGTGTCTGCACAGTTGCAGATGTCAGGTTCATTTTCCTCCCTTCTGTAGAGGGGAGGAACATCAGCAGACTTTAAAAATCCCTGAGTATAGCAATCCATCACAGTCAATATGCTGCCCTAATTATTTTGTCCAAAAATCTTTGATTATGATGCTATTGTAATTGAGTGTGACTGAAACAGAAGTGTCCTTTTACTTTGTTGCCTTTGCAAATGTTATTGTCACATCTAAGATTTTTTGATTTACAGCATAATTGTTAGTGGAGATCACATTTAAATTCAAACTAAATAAGGCAATGAGATGTTTGCATATTTTAAATAATGCAAAACAAGGAACTGGTAAAACATCTAATTAGACACAGCATATATATGAAAAATAATAAGTTTGTGTAAACTACCAAACTGTAACTCAAACTTAGAAACTAATAGGAGAGCAGAGACCATTTATATTCATCTGACATCCATATCGACACCCTTAAATCGCATATATTTGTCAGTTGAGTCTTAAAGGTCCTCACTTAAAAACACCTCTTGGAAATTTAGATTATTGCAGCTTTAAGCTTAATAAAAACTTAAGTTTTTGTCTGCTGCTGCCAGTTGAGGCCACCAAAGTGTGAAGTTGGCCAGTGCAGCTTAACTTGATCTTGATTTAACAAAATTACATGACATTTGTACAAATAATGTGCTCTGTGCATGTAAAGTAAGAGAAAAGTGTTTCGCCACTTCATGGATTATGTGTCACATCATACAGGGAGGAAGGTAGAGCTCAGAAAGATGCCCATCCATACCACTTAAAAGTGTTCACATCAGTTTGAAAGTAAAGTAAGTGGACATAAAAGTAAAGCAAGCTAACGTTACAATTCCTGAAGTCTGCATCAAAAGGTAACACTATTAAACCAATAATTTAACAAAAAAATACCTTCAGGCAACATAGCATGCATGGTTAACCTTTAACCTTTAGCAGTGGGCTGTGACTAATATGAGAGCTCCATTCTCCAGATTCTTATGTGTCTTACACCGCCTAGTCAGATATAGGAGATCTTTCATTAAAGTATGAGAATCTTTGTTGAAATTGCCTACTGGATGTTGTGAACGCTACTTACAAGTGGTATTTATGGTAAATACCATGTGACGTGACCGTGGCATTAACCCCAACCAAAGTTGTTCACTTGTCGTTAGCTACAGTAGCTAACGTTTTCATGTGGCACAAGTGAAAATGTGAGTCCAGTCCACGCTAATCCTTTTTATGCTGCAATCTGCCTTTAGGTGTTTTGTGGTTTTAAATCGGTGCTACAGCCCTGAAACCTATTCAACACAAAAAAATGCCATGTTCAACTTGAACCCAGTTTGAGTTATGAAGACTACTCTGTGGTTTATTAATGCTGACTAAAGTTCTCTCCCTTGCTTCCAATCCTGGGCCGTACAATATATTACTCCTTAGTACAATATATTAATCCTGCAAATGAAGTACCATATACACTCTGTTTAAATTTTTTACATCAGTGATTTCAAATCTCATTATCTGAAGTCGGTAGAATATGAGCTTACGTACATTCATTATTAAATACAGCAGAGGTTGGCTGCTTTCACGTGGTGTGCAATATTCACATTCCACATGATTTGAACTGACTAAAATCCATGGATCTCAATAACAGCAAATAGGCCTCTGGCTTGTATCTCAATCATTTTGGTCCAAGGAACCCAACAAAGCGGCCCGAGTCTATGCTGTTGCTTGTGGTGATGCAGGGTTACATTTAAAGGTTGGTATAATCTCTCGTTGGTGATCACCATAAAGGCAAATGAATATAAAGAGATATTACTCTTTCAGGAGATACATTCATTGATGCCTATTTTCTTAAAAGACCCCAGCTTCCTATAAATTACATCAGCTTGACACTGCTTACAATGACTCCAAAGCTCATTAAGTTTGAGAGGGTCAGAGAGGCAGTGTGATCCAGGTTATGAGCCATCTGAGACATCCAGACATTATCAAACATTTTTTATTTTGTCTGCAACATTCTTGTGGTGTAAAAAAACAAATGAAAAAAAAAAAAATTCAGTGTCTATGGATGATGTCCAACGTGGCAGCCAATTTGTGGATCTGGGCCTCCATCAACACAACCAAATTAGAATGACAATGTTTTATGGGTTCTCCCAGCAGACCTTGTTTTTTTTTCTTTACTACCAACTGCTAGCAAAATTCAGTAGGAAGAAGAGTGAAAATGTCTGCCTTCAGTGTAATTATTTGCTCTTTGTTATTTACATCCTCAAATTCTTAAGTAACCTAAGATATAGTTTCACTGACACAGTCACTTCTGCCATAAAGCATCGCTGCCATTGTTATTTACATTTCTGCTGCGTCACATTATACTCAGCTTACGTTACCCCCTTGGCACAGAATCAAAAACTGTGATTGGACCATCCACTTTGTGGGCGGGCCCATCTCATTCCTTGCCTCCCATGAGGGAGGGAGGCCAGACCTTTCTCACAAGGTGGTCATCTCGTCTCACCTCATCTGGCTTGTGAGGCTAGGTCTTGGTCCAAGGATCAGTTCATTCTTTAATTTGGTTAAAATCTTTATTGCAATCACTTCTTAGCCAGAGCGGTGGGAATCCCTAATATCTCAAATATCTTCCAAGCTGGAAGTCCTGAGGAAAAAAAAAAAAAACAAAACTTATGGACAATGAGGCTTTGCCAGAACTTTTATGCATTGGTGGAACTTTGCGCGCCTTCTAGGACTTCATTGTTCAGGCTTGATACTGTAATTTATCTCCATCTCCCTCTGCAGAACACAACCATTTTCCCTTTCATATTCAGCATCTAAACCTCTTCTTTATTTATTTTTCAGCTCAAATGAGTGTGCACATAAGTGCTGAAAGCTGCTATTCCTTTTCAAGTGCCATTTTAGGACAATCAGTAGTAAAAAGTCATTGAAAGCATTTGTTTTGGCAAGAATGGGAATATCAGATTCCTTGTGAGTGGATCCAAGTGAAGAATCTTTTAAAATCTTTTGATGTTTAATGCATTTTATGTGTACTGTGTTATAACAATATCAGCCAGACGAGAGGCGACAGGAAAAAAAGTGTTTGCTGGGCTTAGACATGGTCAAAATGCATTTGACCTACTCACAATATTTTCATAGAGCCACCTTTTCAAAGAGTCCGTACAAGAGCATAAAACCACCCAGTCACTGCAACCAAGCGGTCAGCACTTGGGGTGTCTTTTCAAAGAGTCGGTTGCTTCCATCGGTCAGTGGGTCAAGAGTTTACTGAAATACACTTGTCGTCCTCGTGTTGTGGGTGCAGAGATCCAAAAGTAGGTCACTATTTCTTCGATACTCCATTCTAAATGCAGCTTCAGCTCATAATCATCACATTCCTGGAAACATGCCGCCATCCTTGTGTACAGTATGACTAAAGCGTTTCAGATCAATTGAAGGATGACAAAAGAGAGAGAAAAAAGGAGGATGTTTCGCTGGAACATATCAAGGGATTTGCTTTGTTTACCTATGTGGGCTTATTACTCTACGTGGTAGGTAAAGCATGGAGACGCTACTACACCCAATAAAATAAACTAGAAAGTTCTTTATTCTCCGCGAGCACCATTCTCTTCCCTGTCCTTTGAAATCTGTAATTACTGTGGGTT
>OMKZ01018554.1:0-19673 GCA_900302535.1 Neoniphon sammara | reverse complement strand
GATAACTACCGGGCCGCTACTTAGCTAACTGTTACGCCTTTCAAATAACAAATACATACACGCCTGACACTGGCATTAGTCTTTAAGCCGGGATTAGCTGATGAGTAGCAATACAACCAAATGATAACTGAAAAGGTTTATGGATGTAGGCTAACAGTTTAATATGCAACGTTCCAGCAAATAGGCCTAGACCTAGCCATTCAGTGGGCACTGTAGCTAGCTAGCTAGCTAGCACGATCGCGGCGCAGTGTCACAACCAGTCAGCAAAACCCATAACTGTAGTTACATGTGGTGTATTTACCTTGTTTGTTCTCAGACAGCTGTCTTTCGAATTCGTCGAAGTCCGACATCTCTGTGACTTGCAGACTAGCGCGCTTGTTGCGACTGTGTTGTTAAGGTGACGGTGGCTAGCTAGCAAGCTAGCAACAAAGTGAACAACACTTTTCAAACAAAGTGTTTTGCTAATGCACCTCAAACAATTAGCTGGCTACTGAACACAAATTCAACCGACGCTGTTAACCAAACACACACTTTGCGGTGACCTTGGTAGAACCCTGATGTGCTAATTATTTATATCGTAACAGACAACAACACTGATGAAAAAACGTGTCCGCATGAGCTAGCCTGCTAATTTTAGCTAACTAGCTTGTTGCAAAGTCCAGAAGAATGGGCCTGCTCGAGACAGTCGTGTGGAAGCCCGTAAGCTAGTTAGCTAGCTAGATGAGCAAGCCGAATGAATAAGGAGACTCGTTTCCAGGTCAAATCCAAATCCAATGTGTCACTGGCCGATAATGTATAGCCTTTTGTCTTTATATGCCAAATATATAGGGTTTCCGATGGTTTAACGCGAGTAAAAAGAATAGCTGGGAATTCGGTATGCCCGCTTTTTGCTCCGTCTCCCAGGTACCCCGTGACACCGGAAGTTGATGATTCGCTAATTTCCGGGAGGTGAAAACGCCGTTTGTTTGCGGTCAAACGAGCATGCGGCGTCTTTGGCTGAACACGGTTAATTTTATAAACATCTTAGTTCCTAAACGTAGATCGTGCATGAACTTGACCATTCACCACGGTGTGGTGCAGCCATTTTATGCTAATAAGCATATAAGATGATGGTTATAATAATAACAATAATAGTAATAACAGGAGACAGAGCCGTGCATAGTGAAAATATACGATATTAATGAATGACGACGTTGGATTGTTTATAGAATAAGAAATATGTATATTTTGTAGGGAATAAAATGTTTAATGTCATTTATTTCTAATAGTACAGTTGGTGTATGATCAGCATTTTTTCAGAGATGTTTTCTCACTCAAGTATTCTTTTTTTTCCCAAATTAAAAATAAAACGAAAGGAATATTGTCTTTTTAGAACACTGCGTGGCATGATTATGCAAGTAGTGCTTCACCGGTGTGACAAAAGTTGGACTGCACCTAACAATGGTTGCATATTAGTTAAACTAACATGAAGAATCTGTGACCCATTTCAAACAACAGATTTGTGTACCTCTCCCTGTGTTTTTTTCCCCCCTAGTGATGTAGGTTAATGAGATATGAAATTAAAAGCAAGTTACCTTTTTCCACTCTAACCTAATCAGTTTTAATAAAGGGATCTTACTAATTCACTGTACCAGTATACAGTAAGCACTATACATCATCATACACTATCAACACTCCTGCTCCTTTGAAAATTATGAATTTCAACAAGACCTCTATCAACTACAGACCACCAACAAGCTTATTTCACATGCATTTGTAGTGGGGCATTGAGAAGCAACAGATCATCCGTGTGCACAAGCCACTGTAATCATTTGCTAAAACTGTATGGCTCATTGGGAATTTGATTGTTGTGTGATTAATCAATAAATTTTCACACACAAGCTAAAGTAACACAATGTTACAAAACAGACAGTATAATTACATTTAGAGTAGTGTAAATGTCCTGTACTGTATTTTACAAATACATTGTCAAAAAGCATCACAACTGCCTCAAAACCAGGAGCATAACAAGTGACATAGTTTGGTGCATTAAAATTACAAAAAGTGTTGGTACAACACTCAGTGGTACAACAAATTACGTGCAAAACTGGGCCCAATCTAATTCCAAAACACAAGGCAACAAGTTTCTCTATTAATCTGAGGCAAAGATCTATAATATCTTCAACATTTCTGCAGCCATCTTTGATTTCCAACCAAAGCAGCTGGGTCTTGTTGCCAGAAGTATACTATTGTGAAAAATAACCTGTGAATGCATTGAAGCAACATAATCAGGGACTATTCTTTACTATGTTCAGTTCATGGATGCATATGTTTCCTTCTCTTTAAGAGAGTCCTCCCCTCCTTTAAACCTGGAGAAATGAAAAGGGAAAGAGAATGCAAAATGACTCCCAGACTCTAATTCAATGGGTGGTCAGAGTGTGAAAGTGACCCTTCACTGTCACTCCTCTCACATGAGGCAATCACAAAATTGACATTAAGGCATTACTGAAATGCAACCACACCACTTACTTCCTTATTGTTGAAAAGAAACAAATTCAACATTTTAATAGTATTTTATACGTGTGATATATCTGAGTATGATTATCACACAAGTGAACAAAAACAATGGAAGCAACAAAGTGAAAATTGTTCAGAACTTAATGAAAGTGCAAGAAATAAAGTAACTCGAAACAACACAAACAAAGGAATATAATTTTTCTGCAACTGAAGATTTTTTTTTAAATATTCTATCATTCTACAGAATCACTGGAGTGCAATGTAATTTAAACATATATAAACATTGTGATTGAAAACTACCATATTTGTAGCTTAGGTTCAAAATTGCACAGAAATAAAGTTTTACAAATTGCTGTATTTATAAACCATTTAGGTTAACAGGAACTGAAATGACCTAGGCAATCAATTATTGACCTCTGGGCCGCAAGCTTCTCCAGATGTTCAAGAAACAAAAGGAAAGAAAACTTCATCTATGCAAACCTCAAGGCTGAAAAATGAATGGACTCTGTTGGTTATACTACAAGTACTGAGGAAGAATCACTTCTCCATGATCTTAATAATAAAGACACATAGAACTGTCCATACATCTCTAACCAAAGATTCTGGATCTGGATTCTGGAAAGATTCACACAGGTATGCTATTTTGACCTTTAAGGAAAAAAAATAGTATTTTTTTCCCCCTTTCCAGCTACAGCAGGCACTCACACATCCAGGATATTAAGGGAGTGGTGATGAGGATTTCTGGCAGCAATTAAAATCATATTGATATTAAAAGTGAGGTGTGAAAAGTGTGTTTATCTAAAAAGTGAGGATCTGAACCACAGTTTACATGGCCACATCCAGGGTACTGAGATAGCAAAAGAATTCCACATGCCCCTGGACATCACTGTGCCTCGGAGGTGAGCTGGCCTGCTGCAGCAGAACTCAACTGCCGCTCCTGAATTACCCACCCACCCCACTGTCTTCTGTAGAGAGTCCCCTCTCCCCTGTCTCCCTTCTCAGTGTCTGAACCTGTAGGAGATGGGCAGGAGTAGATTATTCTTCTTTAGGGCCTGAACCCTGCTGAGTGTCTCCTCATCCAGGGCAATGTAACAGCGCCGGGCATAGTCCAGCAGCTTCTCCTTAGACGGGTCAAACTCGCCCACCTCTGCCACCTTTTCTGGGGCCACCAGTAGCAGCTCAGCAATGGGTGTGGTGGAAGCCACTGTGTTGCGGTCCACACCATGGATCTGGAAGGCTTTGGACATATTCTTCAGACGCTGGTAGGTGAGCAGGATTTTCTTGTAGCGGAACAGTACCCCAGCAGCATCTTTCACTGAAAGACAAGTGTGAGAGTGACGGCCGTTTTTGGTCAAAAATGCATTTATTCAGGCTTAAGAGGATGAAATGAAATCAGTCATGCCAGGTAAGTTATTTTTTCCAGGATCTGTTGCCTTCCCTCACCTCTCTGCCGCTCTCTGGGAACTTGGAAGACCCGCCTTCTCTTCAGTGGGTGTCTGTTGCTGTTAATAGTCTCTGGCATTACATCCTCCCCTGATATCATCTCATCTTCGTCGAGGTAGCTGTCCTGCTCCAGATACTCGTCCGATTCTCCCAGAAGCGAAAGTGAATCTGAGGAGACAAGACATATATATCTTGTCAGCAAGACCCCCTTAATACAAGCCACAAGCCTTAATTTTTCCTCAAGTATCAAAAATGGGCGACACAAAGCTGCAAGCCATTTGAGTAGTATTACCTGGACCTACGTTACCATGTCCACTCATTTCGTTCATGGTTGACCTTGTATTGCTGTTGTTGCTGCCGCTACTGCCACTTGCTGTGGAACTGGTAGTGGTATGGCCTGGCAGGAGGGCCTGGGAGGGCGCAGAGTTGAACAAAGCATTCATAGAGGCAAGCTGATTAGCTATTGGGCTGGAGACATGATTTTTAGAGGGCACCATGGTTGGAGGACCGGGCCTTCGTTGGATGAACTGACGTGAGGAGAAATGCTGTGAGTCTGACTTCTGTTGCTCTGTAAGAGGGAAAGCGATATAATCAATGAGAAAAATAAGATGAGATATAAAGCCAAGCAAACAATGAAGCAAAGCAGATCTGAACTGTATCTGACTGACTGCAGAGCAAAATGCAGCAGTATGTACACAATTATTAGTTTTTACCAGCAGGACGATCTTCCTCTCTTCTTCCCCTCCAGTTGAATCGTCTAGACTCATAGCCTATAAGGAAAGAGACAGCAAGACTGCAGAATTTGTTTCCCATCCTGACTTCTTGCTGTATTGGATATAATCTCACATTCATTGCTTGTCCTCACCATTGCTGTACTGGCTCTGGCCCTGTCCCTGTCCCTGGCTCTTTGTGGAAAAGATGAAGCGGTCTAGCTGGCAACGAAGGAAGTCCCTTTCCTCTTCCAGATCCTCAATCCGTTTCTGAAGCCATGAGTTTTTCTCCAGAGAAATCTGCAGCTGGGTCCGCAGGTTGGTGATCAGCATGTATGAGTTGCTGGCTGGGGATGGGCCAGCAGAGGGGGGAGACTCTGAGGAGGATAGACACATTGAAAAGTTGGTAAATGACTGATGTTCAATATCTTGAATGTGTCCGTAAAAGATGCAACGATAATACCACTGAAAGTGTATTTTAAAGCTGTGATTCTGACATTCACCATCAAAATTCTGATCATTCTGGTTGAAAAAACCTTGCTGCTCAAAGTTGCTCTCTTCATAGGGGATGGAAATTTCATAGGTGTCCTCATTTTTTGGAGCTAAAGAAGAGAAAATATATATATAATGAATTACAATGTCTTACAAAAAGGCAGTACCATCATATTTATTTGGGGCTTTGCTTTTAAAAATCTTACTCTGCAAGTGGAGTGAGCTTGCGTGGCTCTTGGATGTGGAAGCAGCATCAGTTCTGTTTCCGTCCTCCATCTCGAACCCCAAACAGAGTGTGGAGAAATCATGTAGATTAATATATGGTTTTAAAAAACTGTCATGGGGTTATACTTAAAAGCTAGCACAAACATGTGTAATAACGTTACCACAAAAGAGAAAACGACTCAGTGACACAAATAATAGTGCTTCTGACACTGTTTTAAAAATATAGATCCCTCACCGTTAAGCTTCCGTAACGTGGGCACTATTATTCATGCCACTTAGCAAACCAAAGCTACTTTTATTTTGTGACTACCACAAAGAAGGATGATTGAAAAATACTCTGTCACCCAAGAACAGAATGAAACATCTAAACTGGATTTCCAGTCAAATATTTGTTATTAGCTGCCTGACAATCATGTGTTCACAGTGTTGGAGGCTTGCTGTCCGGTGGCTCCGGTTCACGTTAGCTCTGGCGTAACGTTAGCAAGAATTTGGCTGCGAATATAAAATTACCATCCCAACGTTGCAATACGTTTTAGTGTTTACTTCCGTCAATCAGAAACAGAATCTCCATGCCAGAATCATTTAGCATAAATATTGGTACATACCACTCTGCTGTTGTAATAACTTAATCGTGCACATGTAATAAAACGTTATTACTCTGTCATAGCTCCATTTCACGAATCCATCCGCTAGCTAACAAGCTAACAATAACAATTATCGCTCTTTTATTTTTTTCCAAGGTTCTTTCACGTCATTTCCGGGTGTAATAAAATTGATAAGGTACTAACAGAAGTAAGCACATTGCAGAGGCTTTGTTAAACAATAGTTACAGTGAAAATAGTCAAATCTGTGGCTCTTGTGAACATAGTAAAATTATACTTTGTGCATGATAAACTAACATTCAGTGCCAACTGTTCACATTTATTACATGAATAACAGCTGAGGTCTGTTATAACAAAAATGTGTAAAAGCCATGAGTGGGCCTGTTGCACTATCATACTTGCTAGACACATTTCCACTTCCAGCTGTGACATACCGATTATAGTCCTAAGGCTGGTTGTGTTGTGTAAAAACTGCAGGACAGGTATAGCAGGTAACGAGGTGTCAGGTGTCACATGTTGACTCGAGGCTCGACGGAGTCCATCCGGAAAGATTCAAATGGCATTATTTTTCTCGTTAACATATTTGTTACCATAGGCTATTTAAAATATCCAGCAAAAGTGGAATAAACGCAACGGTAAGTGTTTTCGAGTTTATTCCTCTTAATATTTTCTTAGCAATAAACGTTAATGTATTTGGTCTGAGCTGAAAAGTAGTCACCTATCGCACAGGTGTACCTGCTTAGACTATGAATTTAAGGGGGGCAGTATAAAATATTTCAGAAGGTAGTAGTAGTAAACCAATACGCTTTACAGCTTCTTTTTGAGTATACATTATTACATGCAATAAATACTACTTTATAGAGTTAGAAAATGTGTCCCAATTTGAGTAAAGCAAAAACAGAATACCAGTAGTTGACTGATCATTTGACAACCGCCCTGAGGCAGAGGGAGCCACCTTTTTTCTGTCAGCTTAACAATACCTGAGAATGGCATTTATAAAATAAAAATAAAAAAAAAAGATATAGATAAAAAGACGTCTCCACTTTCTCTCTATGCAGTCATGGCCAACAAGTATGATGGCTTGTCCCACTGTAAGCTGGCCCTGGTATTTGCTGTGCTGATGGATCTGTTGGGTGTGGCATCCCTGCTGATAGGGGTCTTTGCTCCACTGGAGATCCAAGGGCGAGACTTTGGAGATCTTCTGGTGTACTCAGGTGCTCTGCTGGTGCTACTGTCCCTGGGAGGCTGGGTCATGTGGTACAGTGGAAACATTGAGGGTCTGACTTCTAGAAAGGAGTTGGGAGGAGCTGTAGGTGGAGCTGTGGACCGTCTTGCCCGCTCCCTGAGCCGCAGGATACGGATCCCAAGGAGTCACAGCAGCCCATCATAGGGATTCAGGCCCAAAGAGAAGGAAGACTGAGACTGCTGTTACAGGAGGGACTGTCATTATCCACTCTAGCAGGCAAAACTGCCTGAGGCAAAGGAGCGCCATTATTGACATTCATCTTTAGAAACACCACTATTGTGGAGTTAACAGCTTTGTTTATGAGAAAACCGTCAGTGCCATTCAGTGTCTTCACAGTCAGGCAGCATATACTGTACCTCTTTGGGATAATTTGTTTTAAGATATTTTATACTGACTTGGGACACAAAGGTTCACTCACTTCACTCTTGTACCAGGCACAGCATATATTCAGACCCGAAGATTAAAGAGATTCATCTACATTGTAATATTGTGTTGTGACATTTTCTTATAAGAATGATTCAATTAACTGTTGAGTTAATGTTTGTATGTAGTGCTGTCACACCACATGGGTGCAATGCCACTCAGAATTAAAGTTACTGCATTAATCATTCAATGGATTTTTAATAAAAATAATCATATTTACAAACGCTTGAGTCATTACTGAATTGATCTTAATCGATTGTCTGTGCAAGAAGTTTGGGAGGCTGACATGACATCGTGTGCATAAACTCAAGACTTGTAATTTGTTCATAAATACTGCATAGGGCACTTCAAAACTTTTAGATCTCTCCCTTGTTTTACATGATACAGTAACCAACTTAAAACAACATAAAACAAATTAAGACACTCAAAGTATTTCATATAGTCAAAAGAATGAAAGAAAAAGTTGCTTGAGAAAATAAATAACTTCTAAAGAAAAACTGATATAGAGAATGAGATCATAAACATTTCCAAAACTTAGAGACATACATACGCACACAATCACAATATTGCATAGAAATAGCAGTTTTGTGCAATTATACCACATACAATGTGGGAAGGTTGTAGAGGAGTTGAACAAAGTTGCACAAACCACACAGTCATGATCAAATGACCCTGTCCCATCAGGAGATAATAAGTGTCTGACTGTTGTAATGCCAAGAGAAAACCACTACCTGTTCCAGTTCACAGTTATTGACAGAATGCTACAGCACCTTCAAGACCAGCCACACTATTAAGGTAAACGTTTTGATTAAAACAACGAACAAACTTGGTACCAACTTGGTGGAATGGAGGTGTGAATGAGTGCTTGTGCAGCTGTTCTTCAAAGAGCAACAGAGACAAAAGACTAACAGAAAAGGTCTAAGTTGTGTGACTGAATCTAAACGTATATGTGATATGTATGACAAAAATATTAGCAGGGAGGGACAAAGGACAAAAAACACAACAAGAGCTTAACAGATGGATTGCTGACCAATTCTACAGCAATGCTGTAAAATGAAGGGCTGTCAGATTAAGGCACATACTAAGGCGGCATCATCCACTGGGTTATTTAAGTCAAATGATGGATGTGCACAATGAATGAGATTAAGAAAAGAGAGGTTAAATATTTCTACAGCTTTTGGATTATCCTTTCATAATTGCCACACTGATGTGAACTTGATGTAATTATACAAGAGCATTATTTCCAGTGTTATTCCTTGTATGTCAGAGGGCAGGGCTAGGCACAGAGGGGGTGGGGGTCTGCCAGATGATCATGTGACTGCGTTCAGACCGCTGAGGTGTTGCTTGCGGTAACTCAGTCGATCCTTCTGTTGCGTCATCTCCTGAAAGAGTAGATGGATCAATAAGGCATGTCATAAACACACTTAGTTGGACACAGATGCTGATGATCTACTGTACCAGATGGCTTTGATCAACTTGACACTGCAGTGGGATTGTTCGATCCTTCAACTCACCGATTCGGAAGTTGATGTAGCCCTCTCCTCCGCTGAGGATGAGCTGAGAGGTAGTAACAGTGCTGCTGCCAGAGGACGTGTTCAAACAGTCTATAGGGCAGAGATCGTAACACAGCATTCAGTTGCACCCTACATGAGTTAATAAGGTTTTTTTTTTGTTTTTTTTTTTAATGTGTTCATTCATGTTATGTCTGTCTGTCAGATTCTTACCAGGTGCAGCAATGATGAACTTGACAGCTTGTCTATGTCCATGGTAACACAGCTGGGCTGATGCAGTAGAGCAGTACGGGATGGAAACCGCCTCTGATGCTATGGAGGGTCATTAGTATTGTGATGACTCATATAGTGCATTTCTGAAATACAGAACTGAGATGCTCTCAGGTAATGCTGCTTGCTACATAATACTCACTTATAGACAAAGGGACGGAGAAGATGGCGCCACTTCCTGTGCCCACCCACAGACGCCCAGAGATGATCGTGAGAGCGGAGATCTGAGGAGTGGAGAGCGTGAGGAAAGCTGGTCCTAGACAGAGGGAAAGAGAGAGAGAAAGAAAGAGTCGTGTGCTTTGCTGAGTTTAGGAATGAGCTTAAACTCAAACTTGTCAGTCACAAAGCAGGTGCACTGCTAAATCCAAGGCTCCGCAAATCACTCACCAACTTTTCAGTCCCCTGACACTGGTAATGTTTTCTCTGTCTCAATCCGTTTTTTTTGTTTTGTTCTGGGTTTTTTTGGAGGGGGGGGGCATGGTTAATCCACCTTCCTGGACATTTTCTATTTGATTACTTTAATGAAAGTCTGCAGCCAAATGCATTAAAGGTGCTGCAATTTTGTTAATGCGCTTGTTCTGTATCAGCCAGAAGCAAATTGATGGTGAATTCAATAAGTGCCACTGTGTAAGCGCTGCCCAAAAGGCAAAGGGGAACTTGTACAGCCTGTTAAAGCCAGAAAGACTGACAAAACAAACAAAAAAATCTTTAAATATGCAGCAAGCACAAAGATTCATAGATATCACAGACTGATTAAATTTGATTATCCCTCGATGAGAAAATTATGAGCAGAAAAACAAAATGTAACACCAAGAAAAAGATTACTAACTGATTGCCCAGCCAGTCACAAATGTTTGGAATGAGCAGCAATGTGTAAAATATGTGTTCACCACAATGTGAGAAGGTCTTAAAACACTAAAATATACTGAAGCACAAAGCTTCTTTGAAATAGTGTTGATTCCAAAAGGGTGCTAGACAGGCATGGGGTATGTGTTATACTATAAAACATACTATTTTCAATCCAAATTTCCCTCTAACAAAAGGAAAAAAATAATCTTTGCACCTACCTAATGTTTTGGTGATCAGAGACATAAAATCAACTTCCTGCAGTGGTCGTCCTGTGGACCAATCAAATAACCTGAGGAATGGGTCAAGCCTGCAAGACGTCCAAACACCACTTCCACCAGCACACAGGAAACGCACCTGCTGCTCACTGCGCTCCGATACTGAGAAGGTTTGCTGCAAGGTCAGAAGATGAATGGTGATGGTCATTTCAAAAACAGACAAAATGACACAATACCTTGTTTCAGATTCTTACCTCAACTGTTTGGCTTTCTTGGTTAACCACATGAACCCGATTCCAGTATCCCACCCACAAGCGGCCACCTTTTGCAAGGCAACAGCGAATGGGCTGCACAGGAGTTGACCCAAGGGGCAATACCTTGTGTGACTGTAGATCCCAACCATCTGTGAGTGATAGCACTCATTAGTTATCAGTCGGCCAGGATTAACATAGGGACATGTAAATCTTCCCAAATGTGGAGGTAGAGACTGAAACCAGATCAGATATTATTGCAAAGACAAGAAATAGAAATCCAATACCTGACTTGTGTGAGAAAAATGCTAATGTCCCGTCAGCTAAGCCAGCTATCACTTGACCCTGGGAATACCTGATTGGATCAACAGAAAGTTTCTCATTTTCAAACTTGTGCATTTTTTCTGTTAAAAGTCTGATAATTATCCCATGTTACATAGTGATAAACTATACAATATTTATTTCTGATACATTATGTATACCTACAAATCAAATACAAACACAGCAAAAGAACTCACGTGAGTGAATAAATACCCTCTGTTAGGGAAATAGACTGCAGACAACGCCTCCTGCCTGCGGAGGCTGAGTGTACCAGCACACTAAGACAGAATGAAGGTGGGAGATAGAAAACAGAGGAAAAAACACAGAGACAGTTTTGCCAATAAGTCTATTACTCCAAGTGGCATGCATTAAAGTGAGTTGTTTATGCAGCAGATAGTACCTTCCTTCCTGAGTTCCAATCCACACTGTTCCTGAGGTGTCACCTGATATAACAAAACGCAATGTATCACAGGAATGTCTGAGTAAGCAGTTTAACTTCCCAGTGTTGCCAGTGAATTGTCAGTTCCAGATGGTATTTGGGCATAATAAATGTAGAGATTATATCATGCGAGTTGCCCACAGGCAGCTGCTGCCCATGGCACTGATGTTTGTAGCAGCACTCACCCATGGGAGGCACAGCACAGATGCAGAGGGCAGGAGAGGTGGGAGGGAGGCTGAATTGATCCAGTACTGTATTGGACCGTGCTGGATCAATCACTGTGATGTCACTACTGGAGGCGGGGCCAGAAACCACCCACACCGAACACTGGCAGAGAAAGAGGCATGTTGAGTTTGGGAAGATGACTGGCATGAAACAACTTGTCCCACACCCAGGATGGTGTTGGTTATGGCTGGATGGCACTGTAAATGGTAGTTAAGACTGTGACTAGAAATGACAGGATAGATAGGATAATGACAGACTTACAGTGGCCTCTCCTGAGATCTCAGGTATGACTGCAACAGCACAGTGCAACTGCAGACAGAGAGAGGGAGAAAAAAAACAAGTTAGAAACCATGTTTGATTACAATATGGAGTCTAATGTAAAGGCTGGAAGGTTTTCTTGGTTTTCTTGTGCAAGCATTTTAGTTGCCTACTAAAGTGCAGTGGTAAGATCTACCTTAGCTGTGGAGTCTCTCTGATCCAGCAGTCTGAGCTGCACTAGAACAGGCACATCTTTAGGCTCAGGGGCAAGTTCCTGGGATTCCTGCAATGACAACATTAATCCACCAGGATATTGTTAGGATTGTAACAAGACTAAGAGCCTCACTTGCAGTCTCTATAAGAGATCAACATGGTTGTGTGGGCTGTCCAAACAAATGAGCAAATGAGTGAGTTTGTGACATTGCCTAGTATTTTTGGTAATGGGGCTAAATAGGTTATTAAGTTTGTAGCGGTGGGAAGATGTTCACACCAGACTAGAGTCTTCCCAAAACACCTAAAATTTACAAATAGCACAATGCTTTAGTGGAGTGATCTTGTTATTAAAGCTCCCCTTCGCTTTTTCTGCTTGGGCCTGTCGCCAACACACAATGTCTCTCTCCAAATTGCATAGGATACTATAATAAATGTTTTTTTGGCACCATGGGTATATGATCGATTAACCACTATTTTTCTAATATATTACTATAATATCTCTACAATGTTTTTACTAAAAGTAACTCTTTTAGGTTGGTGGTTCACTGTTATACTATTGACTAAATAGTATTTTACCTTGAATTATTTTCTTATAGTGACAGCATGGTCAGTTATTGAATGACAACAGAAATACTATGGAAATATCATAAGCAGCAGTGAGTCTGATCATGAAGGTGTTTCTTGGTAAAAAAAGATTAACTGAATTTCACATAATTGAGAAAGTGATCTGGCCTTGGTGTATGGCAACAGTAAGGAAACACTGACAAAACTGCCACTGTGAAGACTTCTTCCTGCTAAAAGTGAAACCACTCTCCCCAGCCAAAAGTGAAACCTAACTGCAAGCCCCAGATCATATGACCTAATGAAGAGACTGACCAACATTGCCATCTACAGAGCCCCACATTATCGCTAGCAGGGCTAAACATATATGTGAATGTGGCTGTGTCCTTATGTGAACTTTGTTCAGTCTTAAGGAGGGAATAGAATGAAGGCAAATTGTTTTCCCTTGCCCAGACTGAAAGAAAGTACCTGTGTGTTTCTATACCTGTGTGTGTGACAGCGGCATGCTCCAGCCGTGCATCTGTCTTCTTCCCAGAGTCCTCCAAATGTGGGAGCGAATTTCTCTGTAGATCTCCCTCCTCCTGACGCGTGGTGAAAGAACAGCAGGAGAAGCGGATCTAAAGAGAACAATCTATATTAATCTACTTGTTTAAACCAGTCCTAATTGTGCAATCCGGTTGCAAATACGGCAAGCACATGCAGGAGTGGCATGTCTAGAAACACAAGCTTACTCAGCCTGAGTCTGGCCGACAGCCGGAAGTTGTGGAGACCCCAGAGGAGAGCGAGTGAGCGCTGGGGATGATGACAGGCCAAATGCTGGAGCAGGAGGTGGGATCAGTGGTTCCTTCGATAGTCCAAACAAGCGGTTGAACCTTTAATACAGAGAGAGTTAATACCATGCAACATCTGGCTAAAGCACAATACTATACATTGTCTATTATAGGCCCCTTAATGTTATCTACTTCAACAAATCACAAGGACACATTACAAATAGGTAGTTACTAACCACAGTCATTCATTTTATAATCCTCTCTCTCATTCTCTCTTGATTTTTGTGTCTCCCTGGAGCCAAGTGGCTTTATGGAGTATAAAAGCAGCAGAGATTCATCCCTCTGAGTAATGTGTGGCAAAATTTTTTCCCTAATTGAAAAGATGCATTTTCCATATTCAGAATTTTTTTGTGAATGGTCACATTAGCTGTTGTATCTACAATGAGCATATAAACAATAGGTGACCCAGTGTTTATTGGAGGCCAGCTTTTATTTACCAAAAATATACCATATTGTGTTGTATATATTTGAGACAGGCGAATATTTGTGTCTGATTATTGGAAGCTTTATGGCAGTTTAATCATGTGCTTGAACTTCAGACCATGTACTGCACATTATAGTTAAACAGTAACAGCGTTTTAATGCAGAAAGAGTCAGGAAGCAGCTTCTTCATTTTTAACTTTTAAACTTGAACTGCGTTAAGTTCAACACTTACTTTCTCCAGACACTTGACCTTTTCTCCTCTGTCAACCGGTCTTCTCTTGTTGCCCTGTTAAAAAAGAAAAAAGAAAAACAAAAAGTAATGCTTTACTTTCCCTTGTTACTGGTTTGAGCAAATTTTTAAACTGGAGAGGTAAAGATGTGAATCAAATAAAATTTAGTAACTATAGTGCAAATATTATGCAAGTATTCTGATTCAGTAGCAATGTTACCGAAGAGCCTGACTACGTCTAAATGCCTCCTGCAGCTCAAACAGACGCTCCTTATACTGGTTCTTCTCCATGACCACACGGGCCATTTCTGAACGAGAGAAGCGGCGCAAGGATGTGGGTAGAGAGGCCTGAAAGGAAAGATTTGGGTTACACAATGGAGTGAACAGGTATCAGTTACAATCATTAACACTAAACTGTCATTCAATTTTCACACAGCTTTGCCACTTCAACAATGCTGTAGCACAACATTTCAGATCATGACTGAAAGTAAAAATGTCTTCTTACATCAGGATCTTCAGACTGGAAAGTTTCCAGTTCTTTCCGAAGTCTATGGAAACAGTGGATACACACAATTGTATATTTTAGAAACAAACACATTTTTTTTTTACAGAGAAAGACATTAACACATTATAAAATGAGGAAATTATCACAAACAATCTTCTGCACCTCTTAGTTTCCTCCTCCATCTCCTTCATCTTGCCCTCTAATCGGGAGACTGTTTCCTGAAGAGTAGTCACCTCCACCTGAAGAGCTGAACGGTCATTGGTCAACTCTTCTACCCGAGATATCAAAGCCTTACGGGCTGCATCCACTAACTCGCTGAAAGAGGGGCAGAGTGAAAGAGGAATAATGTAAGGCTGTGAATAAATGAGCATGAGCTTGTAAGTTAAACAGTTCAAACAAGATACCAACTTCTTAGATACCAACTTCTTAGTTGGTATCTACTGAAGAGTGAAAGTAGAATGTATGGAAATTCCCGTCTGCTAAAATGTCTCAGTGAACTAGTCACAATGAGGTCAGAAATAGAATACAAAACTCACTGGGTGTGTTTCAGTTCCTCATACTTAGAAACAATCTCCTCAAACTGGTTGCCAATTCCTAGGTAAAAATAAATAAATAAATAAGCACATTAAGTAATACACTCACCCATTAGAGTTCTGACAGTACTGTAATATCAGTGAGATCAGTAACATTACTTCAACTGACATTGCCAGTTACTCTGCAACAGTCTCTACCAAAAGATGTAAAATGGCAGTTCTCAACCTTATTGACTTGCAGCCCATATGTAAGCCTTCAGTGTTTTCCCCTTTAAAGATATCTTACTTTATTATTCCAGGACAAAAAATACTGGCAGTTAGTACTATTTGGTAAGAACAAGGGAGCATTTGCCAAAAAATAAACATAATATATTTAAACTTTTCATTTAATATTTGCTTATTTATTTCACAAGTACATCTTGCCCCAGGACTACTGGTGAAAAACAGGAGGCAGGGTTTTATGAAAAGGGCAATAGGGCAATAAATGTGTTTACTTTATTTACCTCTGACAAGGGCCCCATGGTCTACACTCTCCACAAAATCTTGACTCAGCTCTGACAGTTCAGAGAACACAGAGTCAGTGTTACGTAGTTCCCACTCCATGCTGTCATCTTCCTCCGGTACTTCGTCCTCCTCCTCTTCATCTCTCTCCTGCTTCTCTCCTCCCTGCCCCTCCTCTTTCTGCTGTTCCTCCTCTCCCTGCCTCTCTGTCACATCTTTCATCTCCTCCTCCAAGCTGGTGTTGGATTCATCTCTTGATGACTCATCGGTGTTCGCTCGATTTGGGGTGCTGGTGATGATAGTAAATGAAAAAGTATGAAAGGAGAGCAATTTTGTGAATGGGTGGTGTACTTTGGTTTCAGTTAATGATTAGGCAATGGCTTTAAACACAAAATTTTCACTCAACTCTCCAACTGAGACAAATGAACAGCTTGCTTTATGTTTATAAATTATTACCTAGCATCCAGGCCATGGAATTGTGTCAGTTCAGGGGTGGAGCTTATAATGTCATTGATAAAAGTCAAATCTGTAGCAGACTTTGCTGCAATGTCAATCGCGTTTCCTTCCTTGGCTGCTGGATCTTCCAAAGGGGAGGGAACCAAGCGTGAATGTGGTCTTGGAATAGTCTGCTAAACAGAAAGCAGGAGATAAGGGAAAAATCTCTGCCAGAATCTTGTACTGAATGTGATTAAAATGCAGATATGAAGACTTCAAACCAATTTACCTTATCATGGACACTGGACTCTGAAGTGCCTTGGTTTGCTGTAAATTCTGAGCTCTTGGGACGCACATGATTCCTAAAGGTCCATGTTGTGACATATTAAAAGGAAAATCATGAGTCCTTATCCTGAATAAATAGAATCCACAGGTATATGTTGCTCATTTCTTACATTTTAAAACATTTCTTAAGACTTTAAACACTTTACATTGTTGACCATAACCAGCGTTTCTTGGTCATAACAGATTTTATAAAATAGTGACCAACAAGTATTGTTTTCATTTGAAAATTGTGGCTAGATGCTTCCTTTGCAGACAGAATTTCAAAAATAAAATTACAGCTTTCTGGTTAACTATCTAGCATGCAGCTGTCAGGGTTTTTAACAGAATAAAACAAAGGCACCAGATAATCCAATTTTGGCTTCATTACACTGGCTCAAAGCACATTTCAAAATTGATTTTGAGATGTTACTCGTTATTTTCAAAGTTTTGCATAGATGGGCACCAGTTTACACTGCAGAGCGGTTTTAGACCAGCCAAGTCACTTCTTTTAGATCCCATTTAAAAACTAATTTCATAAACATGAATTTGATGGGTATTGATGTACATCTAAACTGTTATTACATACAGTAACTAATTTATATCATATATACATTTATTCTGTTCAAAAGCTTGTCTGTAAGGACTTTACGTACTATGTAAATGTCATATACTATATCACTATACTGTACATTCACACATTACATATACCATACATCAAACACACTAACATTCATTCATTCAGTCTACCAGCTCACCTGACCTGCATGTCTTTGGACTGTGGAAGGAAACCAGAGCACCCCACAAAGGAAACCAAAGCAGTACATGCAAACTCCACACAGAAAAAAAAGATTCAAATCCACAACCTTGGTGCTGTGAGGTGACAGTGTTAACCATTGAACCACCATACCGCATGTGTGTCTCATTGACAAATTTTGTCCCTTTGACTGCACTTTAACCGCATTTTGTAGCTTTATTCTAAAAAACCTCTACAAATAAATTATAATGGGTTACAGCACTGAAAAAGGCTTGATTGATTGAAGTTGAACTTACAGTTACAGTTGGCATTTATCCAAAGCAACGTACACATAAGACTTCAATACAACACAAGCAAGGTACTAGTTGGAGACAGAACTTAATTATTAACTTAATTATACAAACAACTTTTCAAGTACTTCTATTTTTTGACTACCTGTTATGTACAGAATGTACTATGCAAATTAAGATGCAATAAAACAAGTATTAGTAGTAAGCAGAGGTGGACAACCTTAAAGGAGAATCTCTTTCAGAATCCTTTTTCTTTTCCAACAGTTCCCGGTACATGTGAGTCAACTGCAGGACAGAATGACAGTGATATGTAAGAGACAGAATAAAAAAGACACTGAGAAATAGACTTAAATATTCTATTATGTGGAGAAATGGCACTAACTAAAAAAGCATACAAGTTTTTAGACTGAAGTGGTATCTGACCTTGTTGTGAGTGTGCCTCAGTGTGCTCAGCTCTCTACCCAGGCTGGCCTTCTGCTCCTCCAAGGCCACCACTGCAAGAAAGAAAACAAATGTAGCTTGAGTCATTAGCATCTTTCTCTAGTGGCAAAACAAGATGCACGGCCTTCGCAACAAACTTAATATCACTGACAACTCAATAGACTGTAGCTCTGCTTTAGCAGAAAAGAAAGTAAGATGACTAAAATTGTAATAGGAGAAAGACTAAAATACGGGAAGGTAAAAAGACAGAGAATGAGATGAGTATGTAATATACTACTATTCCACATAAATCCCAATCAAATACTCACACTGATCAGCTTGCTCTCGCGCTTTCTTCTCTAGCTGCCTCTCTCGCCGCTCTCTCTCCTTTTCCCTTCCCTTAATGGCCCTCCTTTCCTGTTCAATTTGGTCATCCAGTTCTAGATACCTCTGAAGAAAATTATTTTTTAAGAACACTGAGCACAGTCAATGCCTTAGGCTGGCTTTTCATGGGGCAAATGAAATGGAAATTCAGTTCCATGCAATTTAGAGTTCCAAGCGAACCATTCAATGAAAATCATAAATTCAGTTTTCATCATCATTTGAAATGTTCCATATGAGTTTGAGACACAGCAACAGTAAAAGTTTCATTTGCAACCTGCAGCTAATTGCATGGAAGTTGCATTGTGTGACGCCAGTCTTACTTTCACAGCTCAAAAAATATGCAACTTTGAATCATGCAATCTTACTGCTCAAAACTCTCTACCAGTCCCCACCTCTTGACTTTCTCTCCTCAGCGCTTTCTCTGCTTGGTATCTCTCCAGCAGCTCCTCTCTCTCCCCTTTCTCCCTGTCGGCCTCTTCTTCCCTCTCTCTCAGCTGGGCTCTACAGCTGGCCAGTCCCTCCAGGACCCACACCAAGATGGGGACCAGTGACTCCACCACACCGGCACCATGGGTCTCAATAACAGTCTGGGAGAGGGCAAAGCAGTGGGTCAGTTAGATCTACCTGGTCTGAGTAGAGAGACTAGTAATGTCAGAAAGACAGACAGACAACATGGCATAAAAAACTTTAATCCAGCAAATTTGTATTCCTGGAAGTTAAAATGGTTGATTGAAAGGTATAGAAATGGTACAGAAAGAAGAGAAATAGTCAAAAGTTTGCTTTACCTGCAATTCTGAATACAGTTTTCCGGCCTCCTCACTCACAATGTTGGGGTCCAACTCCTGCTCCCCCGTCCCACACAGGATACTCTCACCACACTCCATCGCCCAGTTATTTCTATCTAAGGTATTTATTATTTTATTTTCCCCTGATTTAATACTAAAGCTTAATGATCTATGAGTTGTCCGCTGGTCAAAAAACTTTTTCCTGCCTAACTAAATATATTTAACCAACTAATACAACTAGTTTTTCTAGCTTTCTAACACTAGTGCCAACTTCTGTGGCACCCATCCTCCAACAATACGCTTCACTTGTGCCTATAGTGAATAGGCTAGTTTCTCTGTAGTGTACACTTTAGCTGGCGGATGTCAGGGGAAGTTTTAGAGTCCATTCTGAAAGAGGAGGGAAAAAAGATGGTCGACACTGATGGTCAATAAATTCTTCCTGCACTTTAAATTACTTAAACCAGTCAACAGTTCTGTACAATACTGAAACTTAGACTTTATAATGATGCT
>OMKZ01018553.1:0-17942 GCA_900302535.1 Neoniphon sammara | reverse complement strand
CTGCTGGTGGGAGCCGCTCCGGATGAAAGCGGGTGCGAACCGGACGACCTGCTGCTGTACGCCAGTGCCAAGAGAGAGATGCTCTTCAGTAACAAGCGGATCAACATCTGCAGCAAGAACGGGACCATCCGCGGCGTGAGGAACAAAGTGAGCGCCGGCCAAGTGCTTTTCAACAACCTCTCCAACATGTATTCTGTAAGTAGCTGGCTGGTCGCGCTGCGGGTTCAAACACTGAATAGATGCGTGATTTGTTTAGTCACAATGTTTTCATCGCTCTCTTTTGAAGGGTACGCTTCGACATCAGAAAAGGAGACCCTGGGAAAAGGAGTGAACAGATTGGAAGTAGGAGTATTCACGCGATTTGCTCCACAGGACGTAAAAGCGGCAAAGTTTATGTTTCATTCTTTGCATCCCAAGACTTAAGTCAGCAACAAGCTGTTCAATGTTTTGACTCCATAGTCTAAGTCCTACTTTGTTAAATTAAAGTTCAGTCTGTCCAAATGCATTGGGACGTCCCAGAGACGAGGAGGGATGGGGGTGGCATGCACCATAAGGACTGTTCCTTAAAGACAAATTCCACCCTTTATCGCCAGTGTGCTGCCCTGTGCAGGAGTTTTTGTAATGAAATGCTTTTTGGTGTATCCACTTTCCCTCAACCTGCCTGGTCAACCCCCTAGCAACCCTTTTCACTCCTACACTTTGCCCTGGGCTAAGACCTCCTGAGTCCTAGGCAGTCGTTTCATACTTGCAATTTATAATATGGGATATCCCCACCCTTAGCCCAAGGTTTACTAGCCCCAATTCCAGAACAAGGTTGTCCCTGATTTTTTAGGGATATCCCCAAAAAGTCTGGGTTAAGGTCTACAGTGTGAATGAAGGTTATAACAAAAGCAATAGGATGTTTGTTGTTAAAACTGTGCTACAAGTTCTGAAGACTTTAACTCCAGGCTTTGATTTTCAAGTGTGAATCATTAGCCCTGGGCTACAGGTAAGGGCAGGGCTTGGGTTACCCTAGAGCTATTGAATGGAAGTGTGAAAAGGGCTACACATTCCTACATTTCCCAGAATTCCATGCAGTAACCCCCATGCAGGATGTGCCTGAACTAGTGGCCTTCAGCTGTTAGTTATTGGCCTACCTGTAGGTGGAGAAAGCACTATAGCAAGGGCACTTCACCCCTTACTCAAAACACGTCTTGTAGCTGCATTGCATATTGGTGTATTGAGGCTACTGTCAATGAAGAAATTGGTATCTTATATTTAATAGATTTCTCCCAGTCTGATTTTTGAAAGTTGGTACAAAATGGTGACTCTATAGAAAGAACCCCTTGATTTTGAGGGACTGACACCAAAACTTTATGTTTATCATTAATGTTTTGGATTGCTGAAACATTTTCTCCTATTAAACTGTTGTAGCTAGCTATGCTGATAATTGACATGATGCCACCTATGCATCACAATTATGAAAATATACAAATGAAGAGCATTTTGGGTAGTTCTTTCCTTTGAAACTGCCTTCATATTAAAACTGGCTCTCTGCATTTCAACAATATAGTTATGCTGTTGCTTCCCATCCAAAGTAATAAGAGTATGGAGCCAAAACATCAAGATTCAATCATGGAGCTTACTGTATCTTTGCACAACTTCATATTATATCTGAGCAGGTTTGATTGATGAAACAGAAACTAGAAAAACTGTATTCCCTCTTAACAGTTCAGAAGGGGTAAAACACAACTTTCTCACTCTTTAACAGACAAGGCTGAAGGCTCAAAAAAGGTACAAAACTAACAAGCCAGTGACTTTGAATGACAGCAATGTATTATTAAATGAAAAGACAACAGGTAGCACTCCCATCTTGTATTAACTTGACTCTGCGAGATGTCAAAATGGTTTCTGAAAGGAGTTTTGTAATTTATTTAATTTTTTAAAGATTTTGTAAGTGTAATTGTATCTTAAATATCATATGTTTATGATATTTGCTAGTGGGTCCCATGCATAGCAGTTGCCTAAACTATCTGAACATGTAAGTTGTTTTTATGTTTTTTAAGAGGATTAATTCACTGTTTATACTGTTTTGAAGGTGGGCACAATTATTTATAGTCCATAACCAGTAAATATGTAATCCTCTCTGTGTTTTAAGAGATAGTTGTAATGTATAACTTTCCTAATGGTTTCATTCCATCATATCAGTGTTGGCTTGTTCATTACATTTGTATTACACGTTCATTACACAAGATATAACATCAAGATATAACATATGCTACCATAAACTGTTTCTGCTTTATTTGGACAACTTTGATTCAGCAGATTAAGGGAAATGCTAAATGATGATTAAATTTTTAAGTTTTTAACTTCTCTCTTTGTTGGTTCCATTAAATTCTGCAGTCCATATCACAGCTGAAACATTTGTGGGATTTTCATGAAAAACTGAAATAGCTGAGTTCCAACATTTACAACTTCAACTTTAAGTTTGATAGCACCTGCTCTAATGTAAGAGATATTTTTTACAAAGAGCAGAAAATAATCCCTCTATTTAAATACTGTACTTTTGTGAGGTTTTGATGCCACTGTTAACATCAACACTTAACATTTTGAAAACAATATTTTAATATAGAACTGCAACAAGTAAATAAAAATATGCCCAATCATACCCCTTAAAGAGCCAATCAATACGAACCAACACTAGAAATTAAAGTACTGAATGTGGAACACTTTCAACCATTGATATAGACTTTACTAGGACAGCTATTAAATTGAATATGTGTGGTATTTTTATTTTTCAGATTTAAACAGCCTACATAATTTGGCAAGGGTTATACTGAACAGATATAACACTTAATTTAAATTTAGAAACATTATTATGTTATGCAATCCAAAGCAACTGCTCTGCTTTTAAAACAGTAATACAATCTCATTTATGTGAAGCAATCTTAGATTTCATAGCTCAGCCTACATTTCTTAATATTGATATAGTAGCCTTCAATAAACTTGCTATAGGATTAAGATTAAGTCATTTTCCCTAAGGGTTAAATCATGGATTCATCCCCCTCCATTAGCTCAGCACCATGGACAGCGACCCGCCAGCTCTCCATAGCCCATAACGGCACCATTACCTCCTGTGCACTGATGGGTCCACAGCGGGCCGTAAGGGGCAGGGCATGTTCATTTTGTAGTGACGACCAGCTAATACAGCCTAATCTACGATCATGTTACTGCGGCACTGACAGCTAAAACGTGGTGGGAAGATGCGGGCTCTCCTTTGCTGGTGTTTCCCTCCTCCCTGCTTTTTCTTTTTTTTTTTATGGAAAGATCCCGACTTTGGGTTTGTATCACCGATGAGCATGCCTCCATCTACTAAAATCTGGATTTTTTTACGGCTGGGTGGATCCAAATGATCGTATTGTGTAATGCAAGTCTGCCAAGTAGCTCGTCTTGGTTGAGGGACGCTGCAGAGCAAGGTATTGAAATCTCTTGCTCTTCGTTTACCCCACGCCCTGTCATTATTATCAATACCCCAGCACCATGTCCCCCCCTGCATCGGCTGCGACAGCGAGTGAAAGCAGTACGACCACCGTTTTCGAGGAGGACACCAGAGAAGAGGTAGCCTTTTTCTGTCATCGTTTACACGAGCAAATGCATTTTTTTTCCTTTTTTTTATTATGATCCGTGTAGTAGATGTTGTCGCAGCCCACAGACATGCTGTGCAGGCTGTAACACACTGCAGGGAAATTGTTTGGTTATGCTATGTGGGCTTGTAAAAATTCCCCTCCCGTTATACTTTGAGGGGAGAATTTCTGTTCTCTTGCACACCAGTCATGTCAGAATCAGTGTGGAGCGCTAGCCTACATGGGAATGGTAACCTGTCAGGGCTCATGGCATCTTTACCTGTCTTTTATTGTCGTCAGCTGCAGTTGGCAGATTGCATTGATTTCAGTTTAATCTCTTTCCAGCATGTAACTCTGGCAAAGCACTGTGTAGGAGAAGATTCATAAAATGGCAGGAAATGACTGCAAAGCTGGAAAAAGCAAACACTTTCCTTGCTGTCCGCTTCTTCCTTACTTATCATCTACAAAGGGCTGACTAATGGTTATTATTGTTTATATTTGCACCATGACCCTTTCAGAAAGTTTGAGTCCAAGTCTGTAAAAAATTTACCACTGTGTCTCAGATGTTGTCATGGGTGGCTGTAGTTCAGTTGCATTGTACTGCTGCACACTGCATTCAATTGCACTCCCATTTTATTCTGTGTGTGTTTTGACTCAACAGCAAAGGCCTCTGAAGCAATCTTTGAGCAAGTCTCTATGCCGGGAGAGCTTCTGGAAATGCCTGCTGCTGTCTGTCCTCATGTATGGCTGCATGGGAGCCATGGTTTGGTGTCATGTCACCAAGGTGACCCGCCTCACCTTTGACAGTGCCTTCAAAGGGAAATCCATGATGTACCATGACAGCCCCTGCTCTGATGGCTACATTTACATTCCTCTGGCTCTACTGGGCATGCTCTATTTGGTCTACCTTGTGGAGTGCTGGCACTGCCATGTCAAGAACGAGCTGCAGCACAAAGTAGACGTAGAGGGCATCTATGAGCGCATTCAAAGGATGCAGCAAGCTAAACCCTGCATCTGGTGGAAGGCCATCAGCTATCATTATGTTCGCCGGACTCGACAAGTTACACGCTATCGCAATGGAGACGCTTACACAAGCACCCAGGTTTACCATGAACGTGTCAACACCCACGTGGCAGAAGCTGAATTTGACTACAGTCACTGTGGCGTGAAGGATGTTTCAAAACAGTTGCTTGGCCTGGAGAAATCAGCTCTTACAAAGTTGCGATTCACCAAGTGCTTCAGCTTTGCCAACGTAGAGTCTGAGAATTCCTACCTCACCCAGCGGGCAAGATTTTTCACTGACAACGAGGGCCTTGATGACTATATGGAAGCCCGGGAGGGTATGCACCTGAAAAACATTGACCTAAAGGAGTATGTTATGGTGCTAGCTGACCCAGAGCACCACCCCTGGTATCTGTCCCACTACGTCTTTTGGCTGGCCTCGTTCCTCACTTTCTCCTGGCCTTTGAGAGTCTTCACAGAGTACCGTACCGCATATGTTCACTATCGTGTTGAGAAGCTCTTCGGGCATGATTACCTCCCAGTGACCCCTTGTGACGACCGGCCATATTGCCGTCGCATCCCTCGTGTCAACACCATAGACAGCACAGAGCTGGAGTGGCATATTCGGTCCAACCAGCAGCTGGTGCCCAGCTATTCAGAGGCTGGCCTCATGGACCTGGCCCAGTGCCCAACGAGCTTCAACGGTCTCCGTCAGAACTGTGAGCGCTGCCACAGAGCCATCAGCTGCTCGTCAGTCTTCTCCAGGAGTGCCCTCAGCATCTGTACCGGTGCCAGCTCCCGCATTCCATTCAGCGGCAGCCGTTTCTCCCTGGCTCGGCGCTATGGTTCCCAGCGCAGTTGCTTCTGGAGGAGCGGCAGCCTGGACGACCAGGAGAGTCCCAGTGAAAACACCCGCTGCTTGTCAGAGCGCCTCACCACAGACGACGAGGACCCCCCGGACTACCAGGACGCCCTTTGCTTCCCAGTGCTCATTGTCCACTGCAGTGAAAATTGTCACAACCACAGGTCCTTCCACAGAAATGGCTCCTGCGTGGAGACTTCCCTATGACTATGCAGCCACTGACAAAAACACAGTGGCATTTCTGTAGCATACAAAGACACTGGACATTAGACGCCGAGTAAGGTTTCATGTAAGATCCAGGCCTCCATGTGCACAACACGTGCTGCATTGTGATTCTGTTAAGAAAAAAAATACCCAAGAATCGCCAAAGCAATAACAGAGTGATATGTCAGTGGAGAGCATAGTGAATGTGGTTTGTCAACCTATTAGGGTACACTAATGTGAAAATATGTATCTGCTCGGCGTGCAATGAAACTATATAGACAAAGGCTGTTATACATTGCCATAGCTTTTAAGGTCTCATATGGACATCTGAAACTGAAAATGAAGCTGCGATTACCTCAAAAAACCTTTTCAAAGGGTCACGGAGAAGATGGACAGGTGTAAATCTACATGAAATAGCTCACTCATACATTGGAATCTAAGTAACTCAAACACCAAAAAACATCAAATCTGACCAGTCAGACAAAGCTGGAACTGCTCTGAGAAACTTCCATCATTACCCAAATTTGTTTCAATATAGTTGGGAAAATTGCGGCTCACCCACATCTATTTACAGCAATAACTGTGAAATTGAATACTATCATCTCAATAGAACGAGCAAGATGAGGAACATATAACTGGTATATACATGCTATCAAAAATATTGCACTTAATGCATGTCACACTTAGATGTGGGTCAATACTGAACCCTTAAACACTTCAAGGAAAAATTGACCCTTGGGTGCTTTAAAACTGTTGAAAATACTACAGTCAGGAGGTATTTTATTTTTGATTGTACCCACTTTACCTCAACCTCAATACTTCTACTTCAACTAGTGATTTCCTAAAAATTCCCAGAATGACTTTCAACAAACCCCAGAGTGCAGGAGTGAACTTTGGTGGGTTTTACATTCAGGTGGAAAGAGCAATAGCAATAGTGACTAATTAAGTAACTAACTAATAACTAATATTGATAGAGACAGCACTTTGAAAGTATTATTTATCACTAGTAAGAGCAGAAAACGAAGTTTTCCAAAATACAACAGCTTGCGGCTGCATTGCATTCTGGTCTATTGAGACTACTGTTAGTAGAGAAATTGATATCTCTGCCTGTTGTACAACGGATTTATATCCCTGTATGACTGTTGAACATCAGGACAAAATGGTGATTCTATAAAGAAGACCTGGCTCTTTGATTCTGAAGGACTGACTCCAAAACCTGACAACTCAAACAATGTTGACCATCAAACTCCACCCTGCACTGGAAATATCTTGATGTGACATCACATCATCTACACTTGGCCAGTTTTCTGCGGAAATACAAAAATACATAACCAAACAGCAAAAAGGGCTCAGAAACGCAAGGTACATAGCGAATAGCAGTTTTTGGACAGTCTTGAAGTGTTTTAGGGTGAATTTTTCCTTTAACGTTGGATTAATATGGCTTTCCTCGCTCAGATAAGTTGTGGGAACAAACTCCGACGCTGGCCATGTACAAACAAATGGTCAGTGATATTTAGTATCCACAGTTTATGTTGAAGCACTTAACTAAAACATACTTTTCCACTTGTCAATCAAGCAAGCACATTATTTTAGCTAAGTCTGATCACAGTGGTTTAGAGGGCTGCAATATGTACAACATATAAACATTTATTCTTAAAGTAGATCTTTTGCTACCTACTGCCATCATAAAACCTGCCGGCAACTGTGGTAAACAACACATGAACATGGCACTACATTATTCTCATAGAAAGGAAAGACAGGTTTACATCAAACATACAACAAATCTGATCTGGTAAATGACACATTAATCACTAACATTGCCATGTGTCAAACAACCAAACTCGGTGTGTATTTAGCAGGAAAAACACTAACATCAAATCTGTGCCCAAATTTGCATGATTTCCTACTGCTAACACTGAATGTGTCAGAAACCATAAAAGCATACCTGAATGTAAACCACCAGCATATATAATGCAGTATATGCCCACTATATATCTATACTAAAGGAATAATGCTTAATTTTTAATCTGTAAAGTGACTGTTTCACTATCCATTGTATACTGAATGTGCTCCGACAGTGAAGGAGCACAGGACACATTGACATGCCACACAATATGTCAAAAGCACTGGTGAGTCTGGATGCTGACATTCGATTTTTGTATCTGGAGGAGCCTCGGCTCTTTTGAACAGAGTTTACAGACAGCATATGCAAGGATGTAAAATGCACTTAGGTTTACACATTGTCATCACGGAAACTTTATAAAACGGATTTTTATAATATCTAACAAACATATTGTATGCATCTTAGCAAATAACATCTTGTTCTTACATTTTTTCAATGTAGTGATACCAGTATTATGCACTTGAAGTGACATTAGACATTATGAATTGTAGTCAAGGTGAATGTTGATGTAATTTCCCATATCGTAATAAAGTAAGTATTCACGTAGTGTAATTACACTGTTATATGGACAATTGCATCATTGCTCAGACATACAGTAAATGACCACTTAAAGCTTATACCCTCTTGTAAAATGTTAACATGTTCTTGTTGTCATACTAATCAAATGGGCTGTATAAATGATTTTATTATCTTTTAAAATGTGTATTCAGTTTTATCATATGCTGGAAAAGGAGAATTTGCAATAAATGTCAGGCTAAAAAATTCCCTCATATATATGAACTGCTACCAGCTTGAATCCTCAAACTAGCTGGAAAAATGAGGGTGGCAGAGGGAATGAATAGTTCCCACCTACTTCAACAACTGTTGAGCTGCCTTTGAGCAAGGGACCTCACCTTCCACTGTTCTAGAGAGGCTGCTCAATGGCCTGCAAAAAGGCTCTGGTGGTACATGGCAGCTCCCATTGTGAATGTGTGTAAATACATAAATGAAAGGCAGACCGGTGCTGTAAAAGAGCATGCATGCTCAGAAAACCCTTCTTTGGATATTTAATGCTTAAAAAAACACATTTTAAATTTCCCTAAAATGAGTTTAAAAAATTGTATTCTCATTTTTAAATTGTATTTTTAGTCTGTCTACAAATCATGACTAAGAAGAGTTTGCATAACTTAAAAAAAGAGAAATCTGACATAATATGTAAGTAACATGTTTTCATTTGTTCCACAGCTTTACTCATGGACAGAACAAAAAATACCTGTGATAAGTCTTTCACCCAAAAAGAGACAGGCTACTCCCCCATACACCTGGATGTGATACTGCCAGATGATAAAAACAACAACCAACCCATCCCCTCCATTGTATACAAAACCATTTATTACACTGTGTGCACACTATATCAAAATAAATGAGGAGAATGGTTAACTGATAAAATCACATTGTGTTTTTTTTGGCATCCAGCATGACTTAATTTCCAGGCTCATCATACTTTATTATTGTCAGCTGCTGCCTGTATGTAAGCAAGCTTGTTGATATCTTGCAACCATTCACGTGAACACTTAACATGGGAGTAGTGGTACAAAGTGGTAGGCATAAACAAAAGGGGAGAGTAACAATCCCTCTATTTTCTCAACCCAGTGTAATGCCCTTATAATTTTGTAGAGGAAAAAAGGCTGGAAAAAATAACCCCCTGAATCTTGGCAGCTCTGTGCGGGGCTTAAAAAAAATACTCCCTTTTGACTATCACTCACCGGCTAGGACACAATACGTCGTCCTCCTCCGAAGCGCAGGGTGGCAGCACACACACTAACCGGCTAACACACAGCTAGCACTGGTGAGAAAAGAAGTAAACACGCGATGAAAGCTTATTCCATAAGTGAGTAAGTCACTGAGCAGTAGCTAATTGTACATATTTTTCAGCGAGGTAAAACTGGCGATAGTATGGTTGTTGGTGAGTAATATCGTGTGTGCCAATTATCAGTTAGCTGAAGGTTATGTATGCTAGCTAGCTAGCTGGATCTGCTTCAGGTCAGTGTGAGGGTGAAACATTTCATGAAATATTCCAAAAAGTTACGACAGGTTTAACTTGAGGAGTTAGAGGTTAGTAGAGTAGAGTTAAATCTGGAGGGCAGAACAAACTAACACATTGGGACAGCACTATTTTGATCATATTTTGGGGTGATGTTAGTGTAAAGTAAGGGAGAACAAAAACAGAGGAGTTCTGGTCACAACTTTCAAAATAAAGTCCTTATTATTCAAATGTACTGGAAACGTTTTCGAAGTAGTAGCAATACGATTATTTTGAAAGCTGAATCGCTGTGCATCCGGTTTTGTACTTGTTATCCTAAGCTAACTTTACGCGGCTAGTTACTATGGCAGACTCTTAATAATCTAAAATAAATATTATATAATATCTAAATAATATTAAAACGTATGTGTACAGCACTTGCTTAACAGTTTAAAATTGATTTCACAGTGTAATATAAGCAAACATCAAACTCATAAAATAAATTTTATATCAAACTAAAAATGCAGGGTAAAGATAGTAAAAACAGCAGGACATTTCAGCAAGACAGTGTAAAGTGTTCGGAGGTCATTTAAAAGATACTGATTATGCTAGGCTAAGCTGAGGCAAGCTCTTCCACAACCTATAAGCCCTGGTAGCAAAAGTCTTTGCCACCTTTTGTTTTAAGCCTTGACTCTTGACCCTGAATGCATATGAAAATATAGTGCAAGCTGTCTAGTGTTATTGCTAATACCACAGTTTTTGCATCCAACAGTCTGGGGATTATTAAGTCAGCATAATGTTCCATAAGCTGCTATGTTTTTCTAGTGAGAGGGTGGAGCCCCAGCATGCAGAGTTTGTTGGTACGGGCGCTTGCCCTGAGGCAGCTGGGACGGTTGAACCCCCGCCAGCTGCTGACTCCTGGATACGGACTGAGGCGGACTGAATGGTGCCCTAGGACCATACATACACGCCAGCTTTGGGGCTGCTCGGCTTTCCCCACGCTGGGCTCCCACAGGCCGGTTTTCCATGGCAGAGATGCTGTCAGGAGTTGGTCAGTCCATCAGCTGAGGTTCAAGAGCAACAAGAAGAAAGGTGCTGCCAAGGCAAGTCAGGAGGAGGAGGAGGAAGATGAGGATGAACGAGACCCTGAGGATAGTGACTATGAGGATGAAGCTGAAGAGGACCCGAATCTACCAAAGGACTACAAAGACATGGAGAAATATGTGCCGTCCTTTCGCTATGATGTCATCATGAAGGCTGGCCTGGACATGGCTCGCAAGTGAGTGCATGCATGTTGGCTGCCCTCATGGATATGAAGGCCATGTTTTCTACACAGCTGGCTGAACCTCAAGAGACAAGAGTTACACCTTTAAATTAATTTGGCGATATTGGCCTTTAAAAAACAAACAAAACAAACAAACCAAAAAACAAAAATCAGATATCAGCCGGCCACTGTCTCCACCTCTGACATGATGGATGTGATGTGGTTTCATTGATTTCATATTGTATAATTCATTTTAATGCAATACAGGAGTGCATGAATATGTTTTATTCTGAATATTCATCATCATCCTGGGCTTCAGCGGCTAGTTTGAGTTTGAATAAAAATGAATATATCAAATAATCGCACAAAATATTGTCTGTCAGGTTTTTAAATTCAAAGGTGTCAATATTGGCCCCAGAAAAATCCATATTGGTTGAACTCAAGAACAGACTAATCTCCCCCCTGTCTTATTCCAGTAAAATTGAAGATGCCTTCTACAGCAACAAGCTCAGGCTAAATGGACAAAAACTTATCAAGAAAAGTAAATCGGTGAGTTTTGTTTGATTAAACAATCATGGATTCCCACAGCAACATCCTTGACATAAGTTATTTACTGTAATCTGTGCCATCACCTGCAGTGTGTTATTTGTGCCTCTACTTAATTTGTTGTTCCTCTTCTTTCAGGTGAAAGTTGGGGACACATTAGACCTGGTACTCTCTGAGAACCAAGAAACAAACACTGTCACTCTGATGAGGGTCATCCTGAGGAAGATGTTAGGGGAATCCAAGGATGCAGAGAGGTACAAAATTGCTCTAAGGCGCTGGAAAAGTGTAGAGCTCTCAAAGGAGGAAGCCTTTAAGCCGTAAATATGCATAGGACAATACTGAACAAAACACTCAAAACCGCATTACATTGAACACACAGCATGTTGTTGAATGGTCTTTGAACAGCTTGGATCTAATAATTTTGTTGGACAAAATTATGAAGGACATAATGAAATGGTTAACAGTTATTCACGGTATGGACATTCAGCACTTGGTGTTCATAAGGATTTTCAGTGTTTGTTTTCCCACTACACTGTAGGACTGCCCTTTGAGCAGTAAGATGCACTTTGAGGGTTTTAAGTAAAAATGACTTGGTGGAGGTGCATATGCTGTTTTTTTTTTTCTTCAGAACATCATGAATTTTCATCCCACTCAGAATTTTTTTTGTGTGTTTACTCTTCCATCTCTTGTCTTTCCTAGAATTGTACTATTTAATAAAGCAAAAATACCATAAAATGATAAGAGTGCTGTGAAAGAAAAGTGCTGGCTGTTATTTAATGTGATGAAGTAAGTAAAGTTGGGCAGTGTCTGTTATTTTAGAAAGAACATCAACAGAATGAAAGGTCAGCTTCTTCAGAATTAAAATATTTTTGTACATTATGTCTGGTAACATGACTGTTTTGAATTTGAATGGCAGAAACCAAACATCCCCCTAATCACATGTTGAATACATTTGAGATGTTTTTTTCATGGTGTTTCAGTATAAACATTTCTAAATAAAAAAAAATTCTTTGACTGAGCAGTGTACTCATGTAAAATGTATTTGCTGTCTGCTGAGATAGATATGATAATTTTATCCATAATTAAGGTTGATCAGCTTTTGTTTGTCAAGCACTTCTTTGATTAGAAGTCTGATTTTTATTTTTTAACAGTGCAACTTCCTGCAGTCAGTGTGCAATGGTTTGTGTAATCTTGGGTGATAAGGTACCTCAACAGGTAGAGCATATTTATGTTCAGAGTTTGGTTTTCACTAGTGCCACCCATATTAAATGCAGCAAGGATACTGCTACTTTGTGTAAAGAAGTCCAACCATATGTTATATTTGGAATTGTGATTTTATTAGAAATAGGTTAACATGATCCATTGTCATGGTTAAATTGTCTTTATAATATAAACTTCTATAAGAAGGCTTAACATAAGCACATTGTTATTAAAACAGTGGTGGCACAATGCTACATCAGTAACTGCAATGGAAAGATATCACTTCATTGTGATTCATTTCTATCCATATAGCAAAATGTGCGAACTATGCTATTAGCTATCATTGTTATTGTTTTTAAGGCTACAACATTTATCAACAAAGAATGTTAGATGCGCTGTGACAGTTTTGGCTTATAAATAGAAGCTCATTTTGACTCTTTATCAGACAGTAAGACTACTTAAACTACAACATCTATTGCTGTAGTCAAAATGTAAAATATGACCAAGAATAGTACTGAAGAAACCCATAACAGCTTGGCTTCATCCTACATGGGACAGTTTGTAAAGGTTCAACAATGCGATTTAAGCTTATGTACTGTGCAATTACTTTCATGATAAAAATTGTCTCCTAACCATAAAGTATTGTGACTAGGACACAGTGCTTGATCTCTTGGCCTTCTTCAGTATGTCACACTTCTTGCGGTTGGGTCGCCGGCAGCGTTCATCAATGCTCGGCACACATTCATAGTGCCACACCTCCTCCATTTTATCCACAGGATACACTGCTTCTACATAATGACGAATTAGCCTTAGGCGCACCGGGTCAAGCTGCTTCTTGTTGCAGGCCCCTGAGTGGTTGTACTGAAGCCGCAGGTTCTCCTGGGTGAAGAGCTCAGGGAAGAGGCGCACCAACAGGCGGGCAGCAAAGTTCCCAACAGAGAGACTCTGCTGGACAATTTCCCGTACCTCTGTGTCTGAGAGCAGGTAGGCAGAAGGTACAGGGAAGTCGGGTAGGGATACAGTCAGTTCATCCAGAGGAATCTTGCAGAAGTCTTTGCTGCTTTTTTCAGGGGGTAACGCAGGAATATCTGGGTCTTCCCTCATGCTGTCTGGATTGAGTTGGTTCAGATGGCAAAGTAAGTCCCCAGCCTCGTGCTCTGACTCTTGAACGTAAACTTTGCGCTGCTGCAGGTATGACCTCCTCTGCTCTGTGTCACGTCTCCTGCACCGCTCATCAAGTTTGCCGACGAATTCCAACATCCACACTCTGTCATTCTTGGCCCGGGGGTAGAGTAACTGCACATAGTGGCGGATCAGGTTGACTCGAACAGGGTCGAGCTGTTTCTTCCCCAGGGAACCACTGCAGTTGTAATGCTTGCGTGTGTTCTCATGGGTGAACAGCTCAGGGAACATCAGCACCAGTAGCCGAGAAGCAAAGTTCCCTATGGACAAGCTACAATCATAGTTGTCCCTCAGCTGATCCTTGGACAAAAGATACTCCTGGGGGACATTAAAGTCTGGGGGAGGAATGTCCAGCTTATCAAAATCGATGGGTGCTAGCAGGGACCTTTTGGACCTGCGACTGGGCTTTTCAGAATCACCCAAGTCTGGAACCTTGATGATGGAAACATCTTCAGGAAGGCTGGCCAGCTCATAGCTCTCATCGTTGATATTGTCAGGTTCACTCCCATTGCCATTGCTGTGAGGACCCTCAAGTGCATCTTCCATCCGCTGAATGCACACCTGGAGCCAGCTATCCTCAGGCACCTCGGGAAAATTTGCTTCCATGTACTTCCTTATTATTTCCATCTTGTCAGAGTCCAGAATCAGCTGCCCCACACTACTGAAACTGCCAGAACCTTCTGGCATTTTTCCCTCCTCAAAAACTTCCGGGAAGAGACGGTGTATGAGAAAAATAACAAAGTCCTCAGGGGAGGAGAGCTCATCCAGGTCCTCTGTGGCTGGAGTGTCAAAAGCAAGGTCCGACACAGCCAGGTTGCTCTGCTGGCTATCTAGAGAGATGTGCTCTTCCTGGCCCTCTTCGTTAATAAAATGACAGGTCTGAGCATGCTCCGCCTTTATCCCAGCACCTGTGATTGTCTGCTTCCTGTGCAACCGAGCACTCTCCATGTCCCTCTGGGCCCAGAAGCGATTAAAGAAGTCATTTATCTGAAGGAGGCACTCTTCTTGCCAGACACTGTTATTCTTGACCAGAGGGAAGCATACCTCAACATAGTTACGGATCAGCTGCAGATGTAGAGAGTCCAGTGTTCTCTTGTTTGCCATGCAACCGTGAGAGCATTCCTTGGCTCGGAACAACTCAGGAAAGAGATGCACAAGCAACCGACACCCCAGCTCCCCAGCACTAGATGTCTGCTCCATCAGCTGGTTTAATTCATCACTTGTCAGCAGATACTCTGGAGGAGGCTGGAACTCCGTGACCATCTCAGCCGGTTTGATCTGCTTCTTTATCCGCATGACTTCGAGAGACAGTAAGTCCACTTTGCTGTGCAGCTGCGTCATGCTTGAATTGAGGGTATTGAGGATGAAAAACATTTTCTCAATCAGCGGATAAAGACCCGAGTCTGTTGATGAAGCTTGGCCTGACATGCCCGTGGTGGGGAAAGCCTCAAGTGGGCTCTTTTCCTCTGGACTGAGAAGCTCTTGTGAGAGGATGCTGTTGTAGTTGAGCTGATGCCCTCCAACTTGACTAGCCTGCTGCTCCAGACTTGGTGTCACCCTCTTCTCTGTGATCCTATGGGAGATTCTGAACAGAGGCTTTCTGTAGGAGACTCTAGTTTTCTCCTGGCCACAGTCCCTCTTCTCACCAGATGTGGTCAGGCATAGAGGCTCACGTCGGCTGCTCTCCTCTATCAACTGCCGCCTGGTCTAAAGAAAGTAGATAAATATCATTTAAATTCATATAGAGAGTGCGAAAGACTTGGCCTACTACACATATATACAAGATAAATAGATACTGTTTATTTCTGGAGGGAAATTATTGTTTCCTCCTCACCCAGTAGCATAAACAAGTACTAAGATATATACAGAACCAGTAACTGATTGGATAACCAGCCATAGTTTAGTTATATTTGGGTGAAAAGCATTTACCTCTCCTGAAGCTCTGACTCTCTTGCTGCTGGTGGACTGGATTGTGTCAGAACCCATTTCTGCAGATGTGCGTTTACCAGCCTCAGTGGCCCCAGGAGATCCTCCTCCAAGTCCTTCAGCTGGCTCACAAATTGCAAGGTCCTCCGTCTCCTCCTTAATGTCTTGGACATGTTTTTGCTCTGCAAATAAAGTATTCATTATTTCATTTGGTAATGGACTAATTAGCTGCTTCAAGTTTATTAATACAGAAAAACATATTTATGCATGGAAATAACTAGTAATGTCACCTTAGCATATTGCACATAAATATAGTGTAAGATAATTATCTGGACTTGATGTTGTCATGAGACTTTAATCATTCTCATAGCATACAATGACTTTTATGTGCTTCTTTTAAAGGACATGTTGACCCAAATCATTTAACTTAATCTGAAAGATCAAACGAAGCAAACAAGAAACCAAGCTCGTGTTTGATTAATCAATGTTTTGGGGGTTGAAGTCTGGTTATAATGTATGTGTTTCATTCCAGGTTTTTGATCATTTATAGATTTTTGCCCCTTCCCACTTGATCAAATGTGAAGTAATTGCTGTGCCACACTGCAACAGGTGTATAATAAGCTCCAAGTGGATATTTCTACACCAGTGTGCATTAAAAAAACGACCAGAATTATAATTTGGAACTCTTCTTTTTAGTTATTTATTGGATCTCTACCTTCTGCAGTGCTCACTCATTCATTTCAAACATCAAATCCAGATCATCCTTTGCTGAGTTGCAGAACTTGCCTTTCTCAAGCATTGCTTCATCTGAAATGTCCCCATACTCAGAGGAATTCATATCCTGGAACAAAATCATCATCTTAAGTCATTTAAACATATCTGTCACTGTGTCATTAATAGGTCACATATGTTAGTAATATGCTTGCATTGGTCAGGACTTTGATTATATACATTTTAAGATATTTTTCAGAGGGAATGGACTGCTAAAAGATACATTCTTAACTGATCATAATACAATGTATTGCATTTCTCAGAGCCAATCGTTAATTTTTATTCCAATATAGTACATGTAACATGAATAGGCGGCGCATATGATATATTACATTGTTATTATTGTCACAGCTTGTTTTTAACCTACAATCTATTCATTTTAATGCTTTAAACATATGTATTCATAGAGTGATTGGCACGATTATCACAAATAGCATGTGATCAGCTGCACCCAAGTGCATTAACTGGTCTGCAGCTTGAGCATGCTTATTGGCAGTCACGTACACCGAAACATTATCTGCTCTGGTTATAACTCATTTTCTTTAACAGAAGTAGGCATCAATTTGTCCAAGACTTTCTTTGTCTGAAGTCCGAGTGTGAAGATGTGCACTGAGTTGCCTCCTTGCCCTGTTCAGTCCTATTATCTGGGCTACTTCCTCATTCTTCCGTTAAGAGCCCACGAACCAAAACACAAGACGAACCGAGATAAACCAGCTGTGCGAATGTAGTACTTTATTAAACACGCATTGCAGCCTTGTGAATTTAACAACCAGACGACACTTTATGAACGCCAGTGCACTAAACGTTGCTGTAGCAGTGCAATATTTTGTTTGTGAATTTAATGACGCGGCAATGTTTGCGTGGACGAGTTTTTTTCCCCTGCTCTGACTCTTGCTAAATTGTCCGCAAACGCGTTTGACCGGTGGTTTGAGCTCACCTTTACGATTCCATGCAATCCTTTAAGGCCATTAGGTATGTGTTGGACATATCTGCACACTATCCTGCTGGTTTATACACAGGTAACTGTTGTTCTTGTTGTTGATTTTTTTTTTTTCTCGCTTGGCTTCGGTGCCTTCTCGCGTGACGTGACGGTGCGCGCGCCTGCTGTGTCACTTCCGCACAGCTGTGGAGAGAAGAGAGAAATATTAACCACAACTCCAAATTCTGTTGTGAAAAAGAATGAGTTTTGTAGTTCAATTTCTATGTTCACGTCCCAAAACGGTATCGCCTCGTTTAAAGGGATTTCTCATTACAGTTGTCATTATGTTGTTATTAGCAGACGGACTCATATGTATGATAGGAGTTGCACACACATCTAGGCCTGTGTACAGTATTAGCCTGAATAAAATGCATGAGACATGGTCAAGGCATTTATTTTTGGTGGAATCGTGGCTGCTTTTCCTTCCATGAGACATGGATATATATACTTTATTAAACACACACACACACACATATATATATATATATATATATATATA
>OMKZ01018552.1:0-18617 GCA_900302535.1 Neoniphon sammara | reverse complement strand
TCTATCTCTTCCAACATTATTCTGCCCTGTCCTTTCACCCACTCTTGTCCTGTGTCTTTCCTTATCCATCCCACTGCTCTGCTAATCCCCCTCACCTTCTTCATCTTTCTATCCTGGCTTGTCTACCCAACTACTAAATGTCTCCACCTCTGAATCCTTTATCCCTGCCTGTCTGGTTTTGTCCCTGTCTCCTCTCCTCTCCTCTGGCCTCCCAGTTCCCTGACACTGATTTACGCTGCCTGCAGTAAATGGGCTTGTAAAACTGAGGAAACTGTAAAAGCTGAAATGTATTCATCTAAAATGTGTCCTTGTGTGAAATCAGTACAAAAGAAATATAAGTAAAATATTTATTGTTTAACAGTTGTATGCTCCAAACTGTAGGGATGTGCATTGAATATATGCTGTTAATAATGAAACTGTTTCAAAACAGAGATGTATGTACAGTATATTCAGTAAGAGGCTCCGTATTAACTGTTGGAGTGCATAATAAACATACTATATACTTTCATTTATAAAACAGTTTCACAGTGGAGCTGTAAGAAATGTGTAAAATCAGAAAAATGTTACATTCCATTCAATAATCAATACAGAGGATTTGATGTAACCATCTCTTGTGTGTTTTCAATGATGAATTTTTTTTACTAAGCTGCAGATAACAGGTGCTATAGTAATTTATTCCACCATTGAGTCTGAAGCATAACCAGTGCCACAGATAAAACAGAGACCAGGTTGTATTACAGACACCAGGCTGTCGCCCCTTAATATGTGCCACGCCATGGTAAGATGCTCAACATTATAAGCATGAGCTAGCAAAGCATCAGCCAGTTATTTACACAAAAGGATAACAACTAGAGTAGGAATGTAGCTGCCAGGAATAATCTGAGGCACCACGTTCTGTCAACCTGCATCTCTCAGCACTGTTTAAAGACAGCTGGACAGACACCATGTTGGAGAGAAAATATAAAAGCTGTTGTTGTTTTTACACTGTCAGTGAAACTGACTGAGAGAGTCTTCTCATCTCTGAGCAGAATCTTTTTTTTCACCATTTTGAGCATTAAAAACAAACTCCCATCACATCACATATGCCTCCCTCTGTTGCTGTTGAAGCTTGTTCTTCAGGTGATGGGTGAATCTGCTGGGACATTTGAAACAACACACATCAACACAAAACGCATATTTGCTATTGGTGTGTAGGTTTTCTTTTTTGTCTCGTTCAAACCTTTCTCCTTGGAAACCAGATTTATATTCTGGAAGAGGCACGATGGCTGCACTCCTGTCATTTTTATTTCTTTTAAATCCTCAGCAACCGTGCTGTCTTGGGTTGAGGTGTCACCTACAAATCCCAAGACCAAAATTTACAAATCTGTCATGCTCTGATAGGCACAGAAACCAGTGTGTATCATCAATGTGCAACACCCTGTACCCTCTTGTCATGAGACTAGCCTCATGTTGTGAGACTCCCAGTTTCATTTCAGCCGACCTGTATTTCTTCCTCGGTGCCTCAGTGGTCTGGCCAAACCATCACAGATTATTTTCATCCCTGTCCAACTTACCCATCAACAACAACGTTATCAGTGATGTGATGGAATATTGTGTGCTGTTCTGTTATTACCATTTCTCCAGGTAACTTAATTCAGCTAATGCTTTCTTTGGTTGCAGACACTGAAACATTAACATCAGTTTTGTCTCATCTTATTTGCAAAGAAAAAGGGTAACCTAATTAACAAGAGGATAAAAGTCTTATTAGAAATCAAGCCAAAGACCAATGTTGTTTTTTTCCATCAATATCCTGCTGCTTTATTTCCCTGTTTCCTATGTGATTCCTCTTACCAATTACCTGTTTCTGCTGCGATAACACAACCACCTAAGGCAGCTGTGGTAGTGGGAGATTATTGTGAATTTGTTGGAGAGGCATATTTCCCAAGCATCTTAAATGCCATCTCAGTGTACCTTATCAACAACGTTACATTGTACTAAATAAATTAAAGACTGATTGTTACATCAATTTGCAAAAAGATGGTAATTGCTATACAAAGAAACATTTTCCACTGAAATATTACATGTTGACATGTATGGAATCCCCATTCTGACAGTGTAAACAAATTAATTTTGCACTTATTGTTATAGAAAAATACTTACTTTCATTCACAGAAAATATCAAGAAATGGTATTATTTACCAGAAACTGAAAGGCTTCAGAACAGAAAACACAATTTACATGTATAGTTACAAAGTGCCATGAAAGTCGCAAGCATAGTAACAAGCATTTCTCATATACAGAACACCTGAATTATTGCAAAACTGAATCAACCAAATGATGAAAGAAAACATAATGAGACACCTTGGATCACAGATGTTGGCTACTGTTTGAGGAGAAAACACAACTCTTAGCATACGTCCTCTGTGTGTCCACTAGGGGAAGCTCTATAACTTCCTTGGCTCACCACAAGCAGTCAAGCACCATGTTCACAGTCTGTGTTTGAATTCTAACCAGCACACATGCAGTCCTGAATGCACGATAGTATCCATACAGTGCATCTATGAAAAAATGTGAACATGCTAAATAAAATCTCAACAGACCCCATTCAAACTGTAATGAGGCTCAAACTTATGGCACTGATGAATGTTTGTGATTATGAGCACTTGTGTAGCACAGCAGGATGGATCCATTCTATCGCTTTACAGCTGCAATTATTCTGATATATTGCATATGAATCAAATCTGGGAGCACTGCAGCATCCTGACCTAATGTATTCAGCCTGGCCCTTATCCAGAGGGGAGGATGAAGGTGCATGGCATGTTCAGATAACAGTCGTGACCCTTTTGTCACAAATTTCGTCACACTCTCTGTTTTCTCTCTAGCTGTGTGCATAGTGTCTGTCATACACACTTGTACACCATGTATGAATCTTTCATTCATTAATTGATGCATTATTTCATTCAGTCATTCTCACAGAGCCTGGAGCATATCCCAGTATAAACAGGGCAGAGGAGTCACCCTGAAGAGGTGTAATATACCCAGAGTCTGTAATGTAGCTTCATATTGTTCATTCCAACACAGACACAACTCTGAGTTGCCGCCATGCTCATCCCACAAGTATGCCGCTCATCAAAAAGTAGTAGCAAAGGTTTGTCTTTTGCAGTTATTTAATTAGGTGAAAATATGCCTGATCATGTCTCATCATGCATGTGGAAACATGTGGTCAAGGCAGAGTCACTGTTTATCAACTCATGACAACACCAGGAAATTTGCCAGCCCTTGGCTATGTGTTTTATGGTCATTCCCAGCCAGATCTGTAGTGAACTTTTGTTTAAATAGCTTGCCACATAAAATCAACAGTATAGCACACTTAAACAAACTGATACCTTTTGTACATGTTTAAATTGGGGTGCAGGATCAATGTATGGATTGCTTAATGGCACCTCAGTGGTTGAGGCAGGAAAAGCGTGTCGTGTTTACTTCCCTGCCTACATTTGTCTCAGCAGGGAACCAAACCCCACACGTTAAAGCTAGCATTCCTACCAGTAGGGTATGGACACCATATACCAATCAAAGTCATGGGTTTGGGGAAGTGAGACAAATCCCCTGCAATATGAAGAGATGGGCAAACTGCATGCATTCAACTACCACTGCATGCTTTTGTCTGTTAGCATAAATCACTGATAATAGATGTTCAAACTCACTGAAAAACTGTAATCCTTCCAAATGACCTCAAAACTGCAAAAGTAGCTCAAACTTTTTACATCAGGCCACCTGAGACCCTCTCACAATTAACTTAACTTCTCTTTGTCCATTTTTTTCCAAGAACTTACAAAAGCTGGTGTATGTTTCATTCTGTATGATTATCGGCATAGATTTTGGAAAACAAAAGATAAAACATGGTCATTCGTGGACATCTTGTAGGAATATCTCTAGACTTATCAAAAGCTTTGCAGATACAATCAACAAATTAAACGTTTTACTCCTTTTTTCTCTTAAGAAACTTTTTGGGCATCTGAAACGGCATAACGACCATGCTCTCAACAGAAATCAATACTGACAGCACAGTGGCCTACCTCACTGATGTTGATAATTGAAGGGGAAACATGCATAATGCAATATCAACATACAGTATACAGCCAAGAGGGGTGTGTTGTACAGTCGATTCATTTTGGTTTAGTATGTTATTACTCTGCACTCCTGATGTTGTGGGAATATACTCAATGATGAAGATATACAATAATATAGTTTTAAACAAAAGGTACACTGTTTAGCCCCTGAGCTGCCAAGATGGGAGACTGCCAAGTGTGCGTGTGTATTTGTGTGTTTGTCCCTCTCTCTGTGAGAGTATGGCTGCATGCATGAATGCATGTAAGTGTATGTGGGCCTATGTGTGTAGGCCGCTCAGTGAATGGGTTGTTTGGGGCTGTGTCTGAGACAGTGGGAACAACAGATCCAAGATAGGACCACAGCAGACTGCATCACAATCACAAAAATTGTGTGTGTTACTTGTAAACGTCAAGGCATCTTTTACTTGGCTTACATTATAATACTGCAATGAATTATGCATAGACTAACTGATATCTAAGATTTCATTCAAACATTAACTAATTTCACATGGACAGTATTCTGTTCCCCATTCATTTCACTATGCTTTGGTGCAATGAGCTGCGTCATAAAAATATTAAATCACACCATTTTCCATCTGCACTGGTGCAGATTTGTGGTTTCTCTTTAGGGGTGGATTTTATGGCTGCTTTGAGTGTTGCTGAGACCACACTAACTCAATGCGATTCCACAGCCTTTCAGTACTGTACACTATTCAGTTCTGCCATTTCCAATCCAAAGAGGTGTCCCGGGACCACCAGAGGTCCTTGAGAGGGTCCTAGAGTGTCCCCAGAAAAGTGGTATAATTTCATTACAATTTCTTAGAGGTTTGCACAACGACACAACGTTTGAAGATGATTTTGAATGTAGATGACACTGTCCTCGCTACTAACAGCACAGGCAATTAGGCTTATAATTAATTAGTGATGGAGAGGTGGAAAAAATGGGTTACATCATTATCATCATAAGGAAAACAATCACCACTATAGACAAAAATTAATTAATTCAAAAAAGCACAAGAGCCTGTAGCCTTATAATTTACATCAGTTTGATAATACCTGCTACGATGTAAAAAAAATGTGTCTCATATATACCTCATAGTATTAACCTGAAGAGTGGGAAAAACTCTATTTCGCCAAAGATGCGTGAATTGATCCCGTAATAACCTTCCGCTCCATCCATCCCTGTACATAATTATATACCAGGTCATACTGGTGCTTCCATAGGACACAGTCTTACCAAATGGGGGTCCAGCACGAATATATTTGGGGGACCCGTTAGTAGTGGACACGTATGGCGCTGCTGTGGCCCCTCTGCCCCTGCCTGTCTGCCCTCACAGCTTCAGCCATATTGGAAAACCTCCGGCAGGCTCCAGCAGCAGCAGCAGCAGCAGCAGCGGCAGCAGCAGCGGCAGAGGCAACGCTGGCTGTATGTAACGTTACAGCTAACAGCTAACGTCACTGCCTGGACACCGACAACCGGGCACGGCGCTGTTGTGGACAAAAACAGATTGGGAGAGGGAACCCCAAACGGGCAAATACAGCCACCTAGCCAATCCCAATATCAACTGGAATATATTTGAAATAAAAAAACACGCTGTTTGGAGAAAGTGGCCGGTTACCGAGAGTAGGTGCGGCTGGTCTACAGGGCTGAAGAGGGTGAGTATTGAACGTTGATCTTACTTGGGGGCGGATTGAGTGGGAATAGCCCACCGTTAGCTGAGCTAGCTTAGCATCAGGGGGGTAACAGACAGACAATGGGGGTAACACCGTTGCAGTACACGGGGTGTGTTTTTTACACTTGATACCAGGCTTATGAGGTGATATCAAGGACTACACGGTGCGACAAATGGGTCATTTTGACAACGTGAAGTTAATTTGTATTCCTAACAGACAGTGGTGCAGTGGCCGAAACCACCCCCTCCTCTCTAACGCCTAGTTAGGTGCAAAGGTTCAAGCGAAGCAGGATTTGTCTCATGCAAAGCAACGCTGTTAGCAAAACATCTGTGTTTTGTTGAAATAATGTCAACGATAGGCCGACAGAACCAGTGTTGCAAGCAGAAATTTTTAAACAAAGGAGATCATATCATACTCAGTGCCTCCCAAGTGTCTGGGTTGCTTGGTACCCTGTCAACTAAAATATTGTACAATTGCTGTTGAACCGTTAGTAGGCCGACTGAAATGAATTAATATTTTGCAGGAGGCCTAGCTTAAGGGCTACAAATTATGTGTTTACCACACTGCATAGGATCAAAGATTTGTTAATTACAATACTGAGATTACTACGATAAATATCATAGCATATAGCCCAGTGTCCAGCTGGACTATGGGTGAGATTTATCAGTTTCTTCTTCGGGGTTTCTGGGGTTTGGGAGTCATATATCTCCTTTTACGTTTCATGGAGATTCCTGTTTCCTTGTCCTTGTCTTGTTTCCTGCTTTTATGTGAGTGTGGCCCTGATTACATCCCTGCCAAAGGTCATTGAGTCATGCTGGAAGCAGTTGCTGTCATCTGCTGGGTCAGGACCCAAAAGTGTGCAGTCAAATATCCTGACATGGTAGAAGAAGAGCAGCTTTTAAAGCAGTGCAAAATCAGCTGAGAATATTTCCAATTCTCATGTAGGGCCGCTGCGCAACAACCATTTAAGTTGAATGGAGCCTTAGTAGTTATCGCTATTGTCAGGGGAAGTGTCAGTTCACTATCAGTTCAATCAGCTCAAAATGTCATTTGCGCATTGGGCATCTATTCCCAACTATTCCAGAAAAGGCCAATATGGAGCAATTTTTGGAGTGAATTTTAGCTTCCTGAATTTTTCCTGTATTTGCTTCCTTTAAGTGGACAAATACAAGCCATTATCAGTGTTAATATTATTGGAGGTGTAGTTAACATTTGCTAGATTGCCCTTCTCAGTGCAGGGATTGATGCCTTTTTACAGTATTCTATACAGGTCTGCAGCCATATATAAAAAAAGACATGGCTTACTTATATACCAATATAATTTTGAAAGTATCTCTCTTTTATAACAATCATCTGGACAAAAAAGAAGCTTTCTCAGGTCAAGTATTTATTTATTTTTTTTAAATCCCGAATTGTTCAGCATTTATACACCTGGCTCTGGGTGTGTGAGAGATGAATGAACGCCAGGGCTTGGAAAAGACAGAGGCTTCAGTTCAATACTTTACAGTCTCACCTTGTATCCCTGTCCCCCCGTCTGCTCTCCTTGCCTCCTCTCCATCACAACCACTGATGTGAAGAGGCAGGATTGGAGAAAGCACCATGGAGGATGTTAGGTGCGATCCTGGTTACACCTGTCTGCTCTCAGTCAGGGGAAGAGAAAGAGGAGAGTGGATGAAACAGGAGGGCTGGGGAGAAGCAGAGGAGAAAGGAAAGGTAAGGTTAGGAGGGAGGAGGGAGCAGCTTTTTTGAAATGGGACTCAGCCCCCAGGTGTGTCAGTCAGAGAGGGTCAGTGGGAGGGTGTTTTCCTTCTGTAGCCGTGACAGCGTACAACTAGGAAGTGGAGAGACAGAAAAGGAACTTGTACAGCCGTCTGTGTTTTGAGCAGAGGTTTAGTCCTCTGTGTACTGAGTGCCAACATGCAGTTCTGGGATTTCCTGGGCTGCACCAATGGAGGTACGTGTGTGTAGTCGTCTTGAGAGCTTGGTGAAAGCGTTTGCCTGTGATTGGATTGGTGTATGGGCGTTTTGTGCTGCAGAGGTAGAGAGGGTCTGGGAGGCTGAGGTTTGGAAAGGAATTTGCGCTGCTCACCGCTGTGCAAGCACTTGCATGTGAAAACCTCACAGACAGGTAGAGTGTGGAGCACAAACAAAGAAGCAGGAGTCTCTGATACAGCTTCAGCCTGCTGTGTTTTCCTTTGGATTGAGCTTTGATGACCAGGCTCTGGCAGCAGACTTGACAAATGAATAAATACATGCAAATGAAATGCTGGTTTATATCTATTACACTGGAAGGTTTTGGATTTCACTCGCTAGTCTTGCTTCCATGCAGCATATGTGTATATCTATTCGCTGTATGTTTTTGTCTTGCCAAACTTGCCATGTTTTGTTGTTCTACAGCTAGTGTACAGTGCAAATTTTTCTGAGGGTGGGATAGCAGCAACCACTGGTATCACTACTGTTATTACTACTGCTGCTACAGTTACTGCTATTGTTACTGTGATTATTACTGTCTTTATTATGGTTAGTGCAACTGAAATTAGATATGATAAAAAAAATCATATTGCAGTTATTTTAACAGATGTTACGATTGTTATATGACATATTCACTGTTATAAACTGTTATATCACAGTTTCAATAGGAATATTTTTTTTCTGCTATAACTTTTATTTTCATTTTAAAAAATCGTAAAATGATGTTGCTGTGATTTTTTATTTTTCATTAGTATCTTTATTTATTTATTTATTTATTTATTTATTTATTTGGCTGAGTCTGTACCAAACATGTTTTCCTACTTCTGGAGAATACACTTTGTAGGCCAGGGTATCTCTGTAGCACTTTACTTCATTTATTTTGGTATGGTGTTTTCCAATAGCTGTGACAACAAAGGGCAAAAAAAAAAAAAGAAAAGAAAAGAAAAGAAAGATCACAGCTGTAATTTAATAACCTACTTACCCACAGGAATCAGTTTGACAGCAGGTGAGAGGAGGATAGAATTTGTTGACCTTCCAGCCTTATTTTGAGGCTCCGTGTGCCCTGACCAATTACACTTCAAACTCAACCTGTGCCTCAAAGGCTGCTTTCACACAGGCACTAAAGGTCTTGATTTTTAACTCTGTTTGTGTCCCACATTTGATCATCTCATTGCCTTCTAAACAGGCGGAAACCACATGGAATCTGATCTTCTTCCCCCTCTCAGGCAGTCATGAACAGGTTAGACCTGTGCCGCAAAGGGTTAAAAATCAGATCTCTGTCCCTATGTAAAGACAGCCAAAAGAAAAAAACAAAACAAAAAAAACCCCACAGGCGACAGCTATCAAATGTCACTTCTCATGTCCAACAGAGTACCGAGATGTGAACAAGTCGAAAAAAAACAACAAATATATAATGATGACAAATATATGACAAATATATTGATGCTGTTACTGAAAATCAATTTTCCGAAAGCAAGTGGTCAAGTTTGTGCTTTCCCCTGTATTATAAAGAACCTGCTGTATTATACCATGAATCCACATATATTTGGTAGAGTATAGTTGATGCTCAGACCTATTGAAATGAGACACATACCCCCTTTTATCTATGGAGGATGTGTGAAAAAAATCAGAGTCTCTCTTATGATCGTAGTTAAGCTGTGTTGACTCGTGTCTTGTCTCAGTTGTGGTTGCTTTATTGCACTGTATTGAATTCCAAGACAGTTCCACCTTCAACACCCATCCTGCGCCCCAGGCCATGTTTTCTGGTATCTGAGTGATAGCTGTAGCTGAGATGCCTGGTGGGTTGTGTCAGGCTCTTCTCAGTTATTAGCCAGTACAACTTATGGCAGAATACATGGCCAGATACAGCTCACAGCAAACTGATTTTTCTGACCTACAGGATGTATTAATACTTAGATTTTCAGAATTTGGCTTGTACTACCATCCATCAAATTCTTGAACATCTTTAGAGCTGTTATTGTCATGTCTGTTGTCAGGGGAAAGGGTTTAGTGTGTTAGATGGGAAAAGGGTTCATGACGTTAGCAGTTTTTTGTTCAATTTTTTTAAGTTTGAATTTTGTAGGTTGTGGTGTAGACTAATCTCATGAAGTCTTAATAAATATAATACGCCAAGTGTAACTTTTGATATCAGTTTTACTGACACATTTTTAATCCCTTGTGATCCACCTTTGTGTCTGAACCCATAACACAGAAGATATTGTAGCATGTTTGGTAGGACCACAAGCATGATGTAGATCTAGTGTGCCGTGTTGTAGGATAGCACCAGTTTATGTAGACTGACCAGTCAGTGCAATGACGCCTGTTTCTGTTGGGGTGTTGCCAGTCACTTCCTATTTGCATTCATATCATGTTGCATTGCTTAGCTTTCCCTTTGTGGTCAACACACACACGGCTTATTTTACTAGAAAGTGTGGCTGTGATATGACTTGGAATATAGCGATTCAAAGTCTAGCTTTGTTGTTTATTTATTTATTTGTTTTTAAGGATAGCCTACAATTTAACATATTTTTGGGTAGCCCAGCTAGAGTGGCAACAAGCAGTTTGCAAATGCGTTTACTTTCCATGTAAGTTTATGTTAGCTAAGTGACACTGACCTCCATTGGATTTCCCTCTACTGACCACAACTTCCTCATATCATAATGTTTTTGGTTGTTTGAAAGCCATATCCGCCTGATTTTTATGCATGTTATTTTACTCACTGATTGCATGGATTGTAGAAATGAATCTAAAAATGGTGCAGAATTAGGCTAGATATTGCATGTCCAATGATGGCAGTGGCCAGATCAGACCAGAATAGGACTGAAATACATTTACAGAATTTGGAAAAACATGAGCAACACTGGATTGATTTTTGCTTTTGAATAATGTTTCCACTTCCAAGGTTGTGTAAGCATTTGGCGATAAACAAGTGCACCTCAAGTGCTCTGGAGTTCAGATATATTAATCCAGGGCTGGACAGCTCCAGATGTGTAGTGTTGTATGGCTGTTGTTTGGACGACGGCCTATTTTCCTGTGTCTTGTACTGCGTCCTGATTTATTACCACATGGAAGACCTTTCAGTTTGAAGGCCGTGCATATACCATGTTTCTATTTCTGTTTGTCTTTATGTTAGTAATTCTCTTTTATTGTAAATGACAGCTGGCATGCTTCTGTATGTAAAACATGTTGACCCATGAGAACAATCCATACCCTTGTAGTGTATTACTGAATATAAAAAATGTATGTCAGCAGGGTTTTTTCCTCAGATCCTGAAAGAGTTTTGAGAGATGCAAGGTTTCAGCACGATGCCAGAGATGCAGTGGTTGGGATTAATATATTTCAGAATGTCTGAATGTAAACTTAAGTGCAGTGCGTGTTGAGGGAGGACTGTAAAATGCCTTGTTAAAAAGGCTTGTTTGTGTAAAACACTGTTGAGGTTGAAGACAGACTTTAAATCTGCACAAATTTCTAGAGAGAGCAAGAATGAGTGGGGTCACAGTAGTCTGGTCTGGTAAAACCACTGACTTCATGTAAAATGTGAAGTAATTACCCAAAGGGTAATTACTTTATTTGATGGGTAATACCCATCAAATGAAGTAGGTAATGTTATGTAAGTATGAAGACAGCAACTACCGTATAAGTAATGTTATTTATATAGCACCTTTTGGAGAGCATAGATGTCACAAAATGCTTCACAGAGGAAATAAAGCTGAAGCATACACACAGACATAAAACATTAAAAACAGAATAAAACAGAAATCCAATGCAGAGCCATCAGAATTGGTGTCACATGAGACCTTTTGCTGGACCTGGTCAGGAGATAGCAGCAGCGTTTTGAACCACTTGTAAACGGTTCAGGGATGTTTTGCTGAGGCAGGCGAAAAGGGAGTTACAATAGTCAAGACGGGACGATATAAAAGCATGAACTAACCTTTCCATCTCTGCATGAGACACAGTTGGCCTGAACTTTGCAGTGAGTGAATCAGACAATTGGCATGTTGGTCCAGAGTCTGATCCTGGTTCATATTGACACCTAGATTTGTTATAGCGGATTTAACCAATGAGTAAAGAGAACCAAGACCATCCCTTATCTTAGGTACAAGATAAGGGATGTTTTGTCTGCATTTAGTTGTAATAAATTATTTGCCATCCAGTTTATTTATTAGTTTAGTTAATTTAGTTATGTTTTGAGGTTTAAATGAGACATGTAGTTTAATATAATCTGCGTAGGAGATACGTTTAAAATGTCTTATTATCTGTCCAAGAGGAAGCATATACAAGGCAAACAGAATAGGACCAAGGACTGAACCTTGGGCCACACCACAATACAGAGTTTCAGATGAGGAAGTGAAGCTGCCGACAGAAACTGCAAAACTGCAAAACTCCTATCAAAGAGTTTGGAGGAGAACCGCTGCAGAGCTGAACCAGTGATACCCACCCACTGCCCAAGTAGTAATGAAGCAGGGATAGCTCACAAATGAATCATTCCTTTTTAGCATCAAGTGATTTGATTCCATTCACAAGCAAATTATTGGTAGACTATGTCTTATTCGGAGCTACATGAACAAAAAAAAATCTTCCATCTGAAAATGTATAAAAAGTGGATTGTCTTGATTTATTTAGTTTAATTACTCAAATATGTTGCATTTTTAGTTGAATCAGGCCTTTGATGTGATAGATGCCTTCATCAAATTTTATACCATTGCCTACTGACAGTGTTTGCAGTGCAAGCTGTTAGTTAGAGCAAGGCTATCACAAGCTGTTGGACTATACTGCCATCAACACGGAGAATTTTTGGATGTACTTTTTGGTCACAGATTTAAGAAATTATTTAAACTCTCTAACACCACTTCCCACAAATGGGGTTGGCATGGTCGCTGTGCCGCAATATATCACTTTTTTATGTTCATATGTTTCATATCTATTGGCACACGGATTATGCAACTTTAGTGAATGTTTTATGTCTTTTCTACACATAATAGTCCCAAAATATGTTTGTTTCCCTGTAGGATGGCCACTCCTGGGCTCTATAGCTGGCCTGTGAGGGTTACTAGCACAGGCATTTCAGACATGTATTTTAACATGAACTTCTGCATTCTCTCAGCGACAGAAGCATGCAAATGCTTGTCCTTGTAGCAAACATGAAACTGAATAAATAAAGTAGAATTGAGGTGGCTTTAAATGCTGCACAATGACACTTCTGCCCCCTAAAATTAGACAGTTTTGATAGAAAGTGCAACTCTTTAACATAAATGATGGTTAAAATTATCTATATAATAAAATTATCTTTGTTAAAAGAAGTGCAATTTTGCAGTGATTTCTGTTTCAGTTAATTTACATTAAGCCAACAGATAAATACATTTTCTACCACTTGGTCAGTTATGGATGATTTATTGTTTTGTTTGGAACCAACTGAATATTTAAACAAATTGACTTCAAAAAATGTCTCTCTTCTTAGAGCTCAAAGCCAAACGTGAAAGAAGCATTTTATTTATTTATTTGTTTATTTATTTATTTTTGCCAGTGTAAATTGGACCTTCCTCAGCCTTCCCCTTTCCCTCTGCAGTGCTCCCATCACTACAAGTTCACTCTCATAAATAGCTGCCACTGACACGACAGCTACTTCATTAATGCTGTAGCTGCTACTATCATGATAACCCTATTCCCCTCGCTTATATTCGACTCTGCTCTGTTCTGTTTTGTTCCAGTGTGAAAGGCTGATCAGTCCAGAGGAGTCGCAGAAGATTGTTATGTTGCTGTGTTCCTGGTGTCAGAAAGAAGTTGTGCAATTCCATTAGCATAGTGTCAGCTGTAGCAGAGCTTCTGTGATTCACAGCCAGAGGCAACAGTTTTCTACTCTGAGTGGGAGAGAGAAAGAAAAGGCTGAGAGCATGAGAGGACAAAAGGGATTGAGTAGGAGGGAGAAGCTCTGTGGAGTATTTACACAAGTGAAAAATGTATCAAACGGCTCCAGTGAAAAATGCTTCACCAGTAGTTATAAATCCACTCATGTCTGTTGACGATATCTGTTTGGCTAGAGGTGGGATGAAACCAGGTGCGCAGAGGCCCATGTGACTGACAAAATAGCTGTGTGTAATGATGTACTTTTGATACTTTCGCTTGGCATAATTGGAGCATAGAATAAAAATGTCTAAACTAAAGGCAGGTGCACTAGGGCAACTTTGGGGCAACTCTGATGGGTAACAGGTCTCAAGGATTCGCCTCACCATTCTTCACACAGGACCATTTTTAATTACAAGAAACATTTGAGCAGATTGCTCACCCACTGACATTCTTTGTTGCCTCTTGTCAGAACTGTTACTAGTCTTGCACAAAAATTGCCTGGTGCCTTAAATCTCTAATTTTTCGAGTCTGAGAGTGAGAGAGCAAATAATGCTGTTTTGGACAAAATGCTGCCAGGAACAAATTGGATTATGTGATTAGAGGAAATTACGTGAATTGGCAGAACACACTCTAAGCTGAACTGAATCCAATCAAGTGACATATTGGAGTCAGAGTAGTAACCTAAATAATAACCTAATAACCTAAACAGTTGTCTTCATATAGCAGTCTTTGACGCTATAAGACAGTGTGGCAGCCATATTTGCTCCATCGTGGCTGTTGCTGAGTTAACTGGTGTCAGCTTATTTTTAGAATCTTGGACATATATTGCTCATTTTTGCACGATAATATAGTACAGAGTGACAGGAAGGGGTGAGATGAAATGGTGACTGAGGCTATGAGACAGATTTTAGAGGTCACTGAGACCAGCGGTTACAGCTATTACAGCATGACAGAGCATTTATATTCTGAGTCATGATTCCTGCCTTTCTCTAGCTGACTGGCATGCAGCCCATATTAAAACCTCTTGATATGTGACTGGATGGTCAGTCAGTCCTCCTGATGAACATGCAATCCCCTCTGGATGTGTTTAATGTGATTAGAGATTGACTCCTGTCAGTCACGTAGACAACGGATTGTAATCAGTGTGATGGGAGAGTTGGTCCTGCCAAGTGATAAAACCTCTATTTGATTTGACTGTCAGTTGACCAAGGTATCTTAAGCAGCACTGGATGTAATCACACAGTTGACTGGATCAAAAGTTTGCTTACACACACACACCAGCACACACACAGACAAAGATGTAGGGTTTGACTGTTACCATTTCACTCATATGTTCTCTTAATACCGTCTGAAAGTGCAGAGGTTTGGCAAACAGAGAAAGGATGAGGGAAATAGAAACAACAGCAGAGTCAGTCACAGTCAACACTGCTGCTCCAAACCCTGCTCGGTGCTCTTTGCATTATCTACTGCAAATAGCTGATGTTCTTTTGTTGTTGTCATTCCCTGGTAAATAAAGATTCAGGCAAAATTTTGGCTGCCAAATATTTTTTCCCTTCGTGCCAAAGTGAAAATATAAGTACCTGAGCAAAGTGCAAAGCAGGCCAAGGTGTTCCTTGCAACGGCTGTTTTATTTCTCAAAAGTGACTAGCGACAGATTTATCTACTTTTTTGTACCATGGGAGAAAATGGTGGTGTGCAGACAACAGAAGCAGTTGGCCACAAATTCAGGGTGTCTGCAGGTCCTGAAAAAGTCTTAAAAAGACTTGAATTCAGTTAATGCCTCAAAAGTGGTGCACATCAAGTGTAAATAGCAGGCAAAATTCCAATATAGCACTGTATTAAACGGATTGTTCAAATAGCTGCATTGCATAGCTTCAATCTAGACATTATTAACCTGGTCTTATATTTTTCTTTCAATGTGGAAATTCAAAAGTTTTACAATCACCATGATGAAACTTGCAGACATCCTAAAATTGGTATGGCTGATGCCACTTACATTTGATGTCATCTGACTCTCACCACAGGCGCTTTGGCAAAGTACCGTGTCAATTTTTCAGATTGAAATGATAAAGCAGACCTATCGATTCTCAGATCTTCTTTCCATGTAGAACTTTTTGCCAGTCAATAGAAAGCATTTATTTTACCTTTTTGAAGATCCTCAATTGACTTCACCTCGTGGCTGCCCTGCCAATTTTGACTGCAAATATTTTGTAGCAGCAAAATGAAACTTAGTCCTGTGAAGTAAGTCATTAGTGAACCGAGATAATTCCACACCCTTTGATGTTGATAATTTACAGAACTGACCTCAATAGCTCCTGATAGTTTCTAATAGGGTGCTCAGTAAAATATTGTTGATGCATTATTTTTTCACTAAAGCTTAGCCTTATGTCTGTCAAGGACAACAATTCTGCCAGCCCACTATTGCTGTGTCTCCTTTCTCTCAGTCCTTCTGTTTATCTCTGTCTCTCTTGCTCTCATTCTTTTCTTACGCCCCCCCGCCCCCTTTATTTCCTCCTCACACTTCCCTTTGCTTCTCTCCCTCTCCCACTTCATTCCATTTCTGTCTTTGTGTTACGTTGTGGAGGGATAAGGAGTCGGACTGGCTTGTGAAGATGCGATTAGCAGAGTCTTCGTGCTAGCAGTATGCTTTATTATACAGGGTCTGTGAGGTGTGCGTGTTAATTGAGTTGGGTTATTGAGTTTGTGTGTAAATTCAATAAAGTGTTTCAGGGCTTGTATTGGTATTGTATGTAAAGGTATTTGCTGGCATAGATGAAGGGAGTATCTCTCATCAGTGGCCCCATTTATTGTTTTATGTTTTTTAGCTGAGCAGCGTCAACTGCTGTTTAGGACACTGTATGAACGCACTACAAACCTCTGTGTGAATGCACAATGAAGTTCACAAACAATTAAGTACAAAAGAGTTGAATTTCTCTCATCGACCTCGCTGAGGGAGAATCATACAACATACGTCTGGGGGCTGTGCAGTTATACTTTTGATCACAGAACAATCCCACAAGCACTCAGTGCTCCACAGTTTCTCATCATGCTTCATATTATCTGGAACCCTTTGATGTGACTTGATCCATAACATGAAGGTGCTGTCTGACTGTGAATAATTCACCGTAGTGCTGTGTCATATGCATCAATATACCATAGTAAAATCTTGTTTTTGCTCTTTCCCACTCTCCCGTTTTCTCTTCCAGATATTTCAAGAATATCATACTACGCTGGTGAGTAACATTTTTACGACGTGTCCCTCCCTTTTTTTAACTAAAGTTCAACAAATTCTTATTAAAAGTTGTGTATTATTCAAACAGCTGTCCAGTAGTGGTTGGTGGCCATGGTTAGACCATGGTTCTGGTTCGGCACAAAATTTGCATTTGCTTATGTTTGTCTTTGTGCATTTGTGCATGTGCATGCAAATTTTCATTTCAAGGCTGCATTATAATTATTATTACTATTTTTTGTGCTCTTACTTAATTTATCTTTGTTTGATTCTGAATTGGTCTAATGTCTGTTTTTGTTTGTTGTTGTTTTTTCTTTCCATTTGTACCATTACTGCAGCTGGTCTTGCTATATCTTGGAATGTAATGAGATAGATCTAAATACATTCAGAAGTATAAATAGACATTTGTTTGGCGTTACAGTATTGGCATCCATGCTAATTGTTACCAAGTGCCTGCTGGTCCTGTGCCAGCTGATCTGTATAATGTTGAACATTTCATATTTTAAGCCAGGAATTAATAGTTCTGCAGAAGGGCAATAACATAACTTTCATTTTCTTGCCAAGTTACTAATTTAAAAATTGCCAGGTCTTATGGCAGCCAGAGTGCAGACTGGCCGAACTGTGTCCATCTATGGCAACAACAGCCCTGCAGATACTATCACTGCTGCTGATAGGAATCAGAGCTCTTTTTAGAGGAGAGCATTGTGAATATCACATCCAGCTGCTGTTAGAGAGGAATTAGAGTTGGAGACAGAATGTATGTGATACTGCAGTTTTAAATGATGGTAAGATTAGAAGTGCTGAAAACAGAGCAGACCGGTCTGGAGTGATAGCTAAAAGGCAGGCTACAGCACTAAATAGGAACTGCTTATGCTCTGAAATCCTTAAACTATGGAAACTAGAGCTGCATAATCCATTGAAAATGATCAAAAAATGATCATTGCATAATGAACTTCAATTTCAAATTCACAAGAGGCTACAATTATTTTATCAGAGTGGTGGGTGCTCAAAATCAACTCTTAAACAGCACTGTGGTGCTGAGGCCATTCTGGCTTATTAATTAAATCCTACATTGTAACTAAAAAAACAACAAAAAAAAAACCTTCATTGTATTCATAATATTAAGCAACAGCATTCTGAATCTAAAATATTGAAATATCAATGAATACTGTACTGTAGTTTATATTGCAATTGCCATATTCAGCAGAGTAATCACAGTATGATTATTTGTCATTATTGTGCCCTCAGCCCTCATGGAAACTTACATGCTACTAGTCTAACTTGTGCTTTGATGCGCCAGTGGCATTGTGGCCTCAGTGATGAGCTGCACACTGAGGGACCGATGTTCTCCAGCAGGCGAAATATGTTCGAGGAGCAAGACGAGGGAAAACAGAGAGTGAGGACAGAGGGCAGCAGAGACCCACTGTGGCCTCTGGCGAGAGAGAGAAAGAGAGAGAGAGGGAAGTGAGTGTTATAAATGGGGGGGTGTCAAAGTGTGGAATTTGCATTGCAGTGTTTGTGATCCTGGTGTGTGAGTGTGAGTGTCCACGCTTATGTGTGTGTGTTAAATAGAGTTAGAGAGCAGAATGAGAGCGTGGTCCAATTAGCATCATAATAAGCACTGTCCAATCTGCTCTCTAAATCTCCGCTGCATGAACACTCAGTTACATCTTTCTCTCTCTCTGCCTCCTCCTCCTTCTTTCTCTCTCTCTCTCTCTCTGTCACACATACACACACACACACACACACACACACACACACACACAATGCATTGGTCTGATGGTGATAAATCTATTATGTTGCCTCCCAGC
>OMKZ01018551.1:16110-41357 GCA_900302535.1 Neoniphon sammara | reverse complement strand
TCAGAGGCTTTATGTCAGGCAAGCTATCACAACAAATCTACTGAGTTGTTTATGAGCTGGCACATCTCTGCAAGCTTTTGCATGCCCAATAAAATCCTATCTATAGTGCTTATGAACCTCTGAAACCCCAGGTCTGATGATCCTGATCTGCATTATTAGACGTCACTGGTCTTGCTTAACTTTCTCCACAAAGAACTTGTGGGCTTATTCCATCCCATCTCATGAACTTCTGGTGACATATGGAAATATTTGCTTTTCTTGTACATTTAAAATTTTCCTGCTTGCTAGCCACAAAACCAAATATTACAATCTGCCAGAGCTGAAAAAGTAATCGATATCTTTTATCTCAAATGCTGTGCACTGTTTTCGCATGTAGAATAATGATGTAGAAGTGTGTTATAAAGTATAGTACAAGTTAAAAGGTACTATACTTGAGTAAATGAAATTCTTGCTTTTACTTCACTGAATTTCAAAGTGTCCCGCATCCTACCCCACTGCACTTACTCAACACCTGCAGCTACTTTTTATTGTGAAGAAAAAGGGCTTTCAACAGAAAACACTATACACTCATACAGATGATGCTCTTTTAAACTTCAACCTTGACAACAAATCAGAGAAAGCATAACTGTTTTACCTCATTTCAGCTTAAGACAAAATGCTTTGTCACACTGAGACACACAATCATTATATTGATGTAACCCTAAGCTTTATACTTTTTTCACATTAAATAGGTCTGTGTTTAAAAGCAATAGGTCACTTGATTCAAGAAGAGATTGAAACTTTTCCAGAGTACTATTCTTCCAGTGTATTAATACTTTTACTTGATTAGCATGTGTATTTTTAATATTCTGTTCTATGTTTTATCCACCATGGGAACGTGGAATATGCAGTCATTCATGTTTCCATTAATTAACCTATAGTATAGTATAGTATAGTGTTAACATTAAAAGCCTTGTATGAGTAGATTCTTCATATCAGTCTTTACTGACCTCCATTTTAAATCATGTTAAAAAACAAGGCAACATAACCAATTTTGTTACACTGCCTCAGCACTCACGCATGACTGTATATAGGAATCTGCTTTCACGGATGTTTCCTCCAGCAAGCCACATAAAGAGAAATACTGTACTGTCTCACCATAGGCCTCAGTGTAGTCCTGGTGTCATGGCATGAAATGTCTGTTATGTGTGGACGAGGTGGTTTTTAATTCATTTGATGCAGCGATTATTTTATCCTGCCATTGACCTTGCAGTAGTTGCCATACATCTAGACTGTAGCTGCACACATCTCACTGAAATAGCCATGCTTAAATCAAATTAGGCAAACAATCCAAGATCTGTCCTTCCATAAAACCCTCCAGGCGCTGCTCTATGGAGTGCTTTTTCCTCACTGCAAAGTCGATCCTCAACTCTTCTTCCTCTCTTTGTCTCGGTTGCCTTCTCCTTTGTTGTTCCTCCCTGCTTTGTGCACAGAGGATTATGATAAAAGGACAAGGTTATGCTGAACCAGGCTACTTTGATTGCAGAATTACAGAGGCAATAAATTGTTGATGTGGAGGGGGAGAAAGGAGGTTGGGTGGGAAGAAAATAGAAATATTCTGTAGTCTGAATTATTGAACGCAAGCTAGGCCTAACGTTCCAGCAGGCCTCCAGAAGGGTTTCTGCCCTGAGTTAATACAAGCTAACAGCCTGACTCTGGGTTAGTATTACTGTGCATGTTTATACTTTCTGGTTTGCCTCACCAGCGCCGTAATGTTGCATGCATGACTTGTAAGCTATTTACTCAACGTCATTCTCGTTACATTCTGTGCCCTCTTTGAAATTCCAGCCGAGTAGTGATGTTAGATTGATATATCCCATGATAATCTCAAAATCTACCCACTGGCCTGATTCAGAGCACCGCAGCATGTTGATACTGTCTATTCTAAGCCTTTTCTCTCTTTTTCACTCACTCTCTCTCTCTCTCTCTTTCTCTCTCTCTCTCTGTATTCTCTCTCTCCCTCCCTCCCTCCCTCCTCTTTTTAAAGGAAGTGTTGTAGTGCTTACCATCAAGGTGGTAAGCTTGCAGGTCATCCGTAGATTAAGCAGAAAGCTGTTGCAGTAAGGTACTTGACCTCACTTGAGGAAAGAGCAAGAGCAGTCACACACCCACATCCTCTCCCGTGGGAATATATCTGTCTCAGACTACAAGCAACAGGGGAAAATGTATTTTTGTTGCTTGTCATTTATGAAATTAGACTATTCTTAAACAACACCACCCTGCTCAAATGTAGGACTCAACAGTTCATTCTGAGTGTTCACAGTATTATCTCCTCTTTCCAGAGCTCATATAACCTAATCTCATTTTATGGATATAGGCCTAAATGATTATTTAGTAACCTCATTTAGATATAAGATGCTGCCTTGAACCAATGGCCCGGTTAGTTTTAAAGTCTTCACCCACAGTAATAGTCATATGCTTGACATGAATGAATTTGTGGTTGTCCGTGTACAAAACTGTCTCTGTGTTTAGTAATTACACAGCATGTGTATTTTTGGGAGTGTGTCTATTTTGGGTGGGGATGTGACAGTGCACCATGCGGTGTGACTTAGGCCTCCTCTGTTAGTGTTTGGAATGACTGTTTGCTATGCAGTGAATGCAGTGCACCATCCATGTATATATATATTTCAGGCAGGCTGGAAGGAGAACCATGCCACCTTCATGTGTGAGCTGAAGAACCTGCAGGCATCTGGGTTGACCACACTGGGTCACGCTCTTCGCACAGCCTTTGACCTTCTTAACCTCAACCGCCTCGTCACAGGCATCGACAACTACGGACAGGTATTTCACACAAACATCCTGTTATACATTTCTGTCCTGAGGGCAGCAGTCTCATCCGTTATGGCTGTTGCTGAAAGAGCGAGGTTTTAAGTATTCTCCAAGTGGTTTGAAAAGCTTGACCTTGTGATTTTTAGACAAATGGGCTCCCCCTCTCCACGGTAACACTTGAACCTTATTGAGTGTTTCAGCAGGAGATTGTGGATTGTCACCAAAAACAGCTTCGTTAAATTTACAGATGCAGCACAGTGACTGAATCAGTTAATTCATTATTGATTGTAGTAGTAAACATGGCATCAGGCACCAGTTTTGAATCTCCTGTACACACTGTGTGGCAAGACAGTGGAGGCTTCACTGTGAAAAAACAACAACCACAATAAGAAAAATACACAATGCGGTGAAGGTGATCCTTACAGCTTTTCATTTTGATATTGCTCAGTATTCATGTTGACCCCTAAGGAAGTGATTTGTGTTTGATCTTCCTGTTCATCACCTTCAGGTCCTGACCCAGAAAAAAATTGCTCTTATGATGATTGGATGAAACCCTGTCAGAAAATGCAACCTTTACAATTGCATAGTCATTGGAATGTGGGTGACAGTGGCCTAGATGTTAAAGAGAGGTGCTTGAGACTGGAAGGTTGCCGGTTCCAGTGCTGGCCAAGCTGGAGAAAAGTGCCCTCTAGCAAGGCACTTAACCCACACTTACCCCAGTGCAGCCTCTCAATGCCGACAGTAGATTATGCATGGACTGGGCAGCTCGTGGTTATGAATGTGTGTGAAAGCTTCCCATGAAAGTGAAGCAAGGTGTTGCTCACAAAGCATAAGCACCTTCATTTAAATTTCCCTGGATAGTGGAGATTTAAAAAAATAAATCTTGACTGTTCAAAGGCTTTTAGTGGGAATTTCCTTTATTCCTTTACTTGGAGACAAAGAGAGGCATGTCTATTTTCTCATGGAGCTTAATCCACTCCAGCCTGTTTCAGTCAATATTGTCACCAGCTCCTCGCACACATCATTTCCACAAACCTCTGCCTGAAGGCAGTGATGGATTAGCACACTCAAGCAGTGACGCGAGCTGTGAGCATCAGGAGTGTGTAAATCTACTTAGGCATTCTCTGTGTGTTTGAATGAGACAAGGCTGACCCCTACAGTACAGCGGGAGAGGGATCTGTCCTCAGAGTGACACGAGGACACTCAGCAGCTCACAGGTGGATCAAGAGAGGACCATTAAAATCACAAGCTGACCAACACAATTCATGTCAATATCCAGTGTGTGTTACTGCTGCAGTAGGCTTTTGGTTAATAAATATTAGGGGCTAATGTCATAGTTACTACAGTGTTCAAGTAGGACTAATGTTTTGTTCCATTACTGTAAGCATGAGAAACAAATTACATTTTGTATTTGCACAGAACGCGGATCAGTCTGTTGAGTCTGGAAAGTAGAGAAAGGCAGACAAGTGAGACTAAATGAGGTCAGTGTTTACCTGCTCTCGTTTTTGATTGGTGAACTTTACTGTTTTCCCGTCAGGGCCGTAACCCGTTCTTCCTTGAGCCGTCTGTGATCATCACTATCACCGATGGGAACAAGCTTACTCACAGCTCCGGAGTGCCAGATGAGGTGAGGGTGGTCAAAACTGCATTAGTGCCAATCTGTGCTGTTCGGAAAAAGAAAATGTTGGCATTTCAGCTATTACCATTCTTATAACATATTTATTGGATTTTTTTAAATTTTGTTTTGACATAAATGTTGGGCTTGCAAAACTGTGCTGGTGGTTTTCAAAGTGGGGTACACAGCAAAATAGTTTAATTTCACTTAATTTCACTAGAAATTAAGATACGCAAAAATGTATGAGTGTTTATTTTAATATTATTTTTCAGTTGCACCACTTTTAATCTGTTTATCAGTATTCAAGCAGGACATCTAAAGAGGGTCGATTGAAGTGAGGACCATTAAAAATCAAGTGATACAAAAATTTGGACCCATGTAGACGCAATCATCAAAGCTCATGCTCATTCCACGTTTTTTGTATGTAGAGTCTGAACAGTCTTCACTTCAGTCTACCCTTTGTGCATACTGCACCCTGCCTGCATAGTGCCAAATCACTTTAAGTGGAGGTCTGCGGCTTAATGAAAGTCACCTTGGGGCTCAGGAACACGAAACACTGGCCTAAGCCAATTTGCATATATTTATTACCTCTTTCTTAATGTTTTCCTCACCTGCTGTAGCTGCACTTGCCTCTGAACTCGCCCCTGCCCGGCAGTGAGCTGACCAAAGAGCCCTTCCGCTGGGACCAGCGTCTCTTTGCCCTGGTTTTGAGGCTGCCAGGAGCAGCCATACCTGACAGCGAGCAGCTTGGTAGCGTCCCCACAGATGAGTCGGCCATCACCCAGATGTGTGAAGTTACAGGAGGTTCGGCTCTCCCTTTTTGCTTTGGTGCAATATTGTTTCTCCTGCAGATGTTCTGTGTGATATTTGTGATAATCATACAGAAAGACCGACTTCAATCTGTTTCTCTCTTAGGACGGTCATACTGTGTGAGGACACAGAGGATGCTGAACCAGTGTCTGGAGTCTCTGGTCCAAAAGGTTCAAAGTGGTGTTGTTATTAATTTTGAGAAGTCGGGGCCGGATCCGCCTCTGGTAGGGGAAGGTAAGTTCTTCTGGGTGATGCGAGGAAAAAGCCATTCATTTGCAAAATCTTGTCTTAAAATGTCATCAAGAAGAAATTTAAGGACTTAAACAGTTGTAAAATGCAGTAAACAGTTATCTAAAGGATTTGAGATATTTGAGGTAATTACAAAAGCTAAAATTAAGAAAAGTGACTCTGCTCTTCTTGACTGATGTTCATTATACAGCTTGTCTGACCGTGGCTGTAATCAGGAGTATGTGTTTGTTAGAGTTTAGTTGAGAGATCTTGTCCCTTCAGTTTCCCTCTTTTGTGTTACAGATGGCTCAGTGGAGTCGACCCGTCCTGTGTCATCCTTTAGCCCACAGCCCTGGCACAGTTGCCACAAACTCATCTATGTGCGGCCTAACCCAAAGACAGGGGTGCCAGTTGGACATTGGCCCATACCAGAGTCCTTCTGGCCGGACCAGAATTCTCCCACTCTGGTGAGCTGAGGAGGTTTTCAAGATCTTTGTGGCATCTTTAGTCAAATGTGACGTCTCATTGCATTGGAATAATCCATTTGTTTTTATGATATACATACCCCATCTGTGCATAGATTTGGTGTTCATTAAGTTGAAAATTAGGTTTGGTTTGTCTCATTAGAATGGGGGACTGTTAATCTCCCACTAATTACATTGTCTGTCTAGGTGTGCAGCTACCAACAGACACACACATTCACGCACCAACATGCTCCTCTCTCTCTCTCTCTCTCTCTCACACACTCTTTCTCTCTCTGACATTAGCTGTAGAGCTAAGGGTTTTGTGCCAATGTTTTTTTAGACTTAGAGCTAATTTAAGGTGTCAGACTGCAAACTCTCTCTGTAATTTGTGTAATGGCAATCCTTCTGGTTTACTTTTTTATTGCTTTGTTTTATATTCCAATCACAAAGACATCATACAAGATGCAATTAATTTCAGATTCTCATCCCAGATAAATATATCAACAACTTTTCTAATCCTCCCTCCGCTGTTTTTCTGTCCCTCTCTCCATCCCCTGCCCATAGCCTCCTCGCTCGGCCCATCCTGTGGTGCGTTTCTCCTGTGTGGACTGTGAGCCGATGGTGATTGACAAGCTGCCATTTGACAAGTACGAACTGGAGCCTTCTCCTCTCACCCAGTACATCCTGGAACGGAAGTCTCCTCACATGTGCTGGCAGGTAGGGCAGATATTCACACACCCATGAGCACTGTTGGCATGTTTGTTTGTACTGTCACTGGAGCTGCCCGAGGGCTTGTCCTGGAAAGCTGAATTAATTAGTTTGCCTTAGGTAGCTTTATTCAAAAATACTCTTTAACCATTAGGCAGCTGTGAATGTGTCATCATGAGCCGTAGTTGAAAACCTGCTCGCTTGGCACACATCTGCAAAGATTTTCTGAAGTTTGGCCTTTAAGTTCAAGTGCCAAAACTGATATGCGTCTTTATATTTCTGCCATTGGTTGTGTTTAACTTTCCCCAATTTCCTCAGGTGTTTGTTAGCAGCAGTGGGAAGCAGAATGACCTGGGCCAGCCCTTTGGCTACCTTAAAGCCAGCACCACTCTCACCTGTGTCAACCTCTTTGTCATGCCTTACAACTTCCCAGTCCTTCTCCCACTCCTTGGTAAGAGAGATGTGGTCATAAACCATTTTTTTTTTTAAGTGGTAATAAAACTTTGGATGAGTGGCTGATTTAGAGTCAAATCAGTGGTGCTTCTGATCTTGAATTCACTGGTAGTTCACAGCTTTAAATATGATCTCAAATGACATCACTGTTACTTACATCAACAGAACAAGGACGTTAACAAATTGTTAATGGTTATAAACAAGTAAGGGAAAGGGGGGATCTACCAGAGTTAGGGAGAAGCTGTTTTATGTTTACCTGATGATCAGGGAGATATTGATCCAGAATATTGATGCTTCTTGTCTTTGTCTCCTTTCAGATGATTTGTTTAAAGTGCACAAATTAAAACCAAACCTGAAGTGGCGACAGGCCTTTGAGATGTACCTGAAGACCATGCCTCCATATTATCTCTTGGTAAAAGAATATAGTTATGCCACTTCTTCTGCTGCCATTAATAAAGGTTTCATTCACATGGGATGATATGCATTTTTATGTTTATCTGTAAATTTTGCAAATATTTAATATCCAGAATTTCCCCTTGCCATCTTCCCATAGCCCTTAAAAAAGGCACTGAGGATGATGGGTGCTCCCAACCTCATTTCAGACAATATGGACTGTGGCCTGAGTTACAGTGTCATCTCCTACCTGAAGAAGCTCAGCCAGCAGGTAATTGCTCTCTGCACCCACGCTGACTTACCTCGTGTCCAGGCCGTGTGACAAGTACAGTAGGCAGATTTAATGGTTAAATCTGTGACCTCACTGCGAGGTCACAAATTTAACCCCTGCAGTAACCAATGTGTTCCAATGTGTACCAATGTGGAAAATTCATATCATAGCCTTTCATGTAATAGTACAGTAAAACAGGAATTTGACGGGGATAAACAGCTACAGCATCTTAAGAACCCAAATTATTGAATGATTCCCCCTTATTATTTGTAAATTTTAGGGAGAATGTCAGCCAATTGTTAGAGAGTGAAAGAGCATAGCACACGAATCACTGACTTCTTGTTAAAAATGTGTTGGAAATTATGTTGAACAAAAATCTACTGAAAATCCTTTATGTGCCTGTAGTCTGAACAAGAATACTCCTCATCAAACACCTGTTTCAGTCTGAAATGTTTTACCACCTGAGCAGACAGCTATAAGAAGTTGTCTTTCCCTATTTTTTATTTTTTTATTTTTTGGTGTAAAGGCAAAAATCGAATCAGATCGTCTGATAGTGTCTGTGGGGAAGAAGGCACCCCAAGAGACCAGTATCAAGGTGAAGAACCACTCCAGCTCTCTCTCACTGGCCCATCGCCGCGACTTCAAACAGCTGCTGCAGGGAATCACCGGGGAGGTTCCCCTTCGCCTGGCAGACATCAACTTCAAAGAGTTTGCCGGCTTCCAGATCGCCCTGCTCAACAAGGTAGATTGGAGACAGCAGGGTAATTTCTGAAATGCATGACATATTTCCTGTGGGTGGCAAGCTGAGAATGAAAACAGGGCAATCTTCGGTGCAACAGTGCAATCTTCGGTGGGTTGTCTCTCACTAAATTTACCACCTGTCCGCAGGATCTGAAGCCTCAAGCCTATCGGAATGCGTATGACATCCCAAGACGGAACCTTCTGGATCAGCTCACACGGATGCGCTCCAATTTACTTCGGACGACACAAAAACTGATAAGAGGCCAAGACGAAGGTATATCATCCAAACATTAAAGGGAGAATGAAGGGAAAAAAACAACTTATTCCTGGCCAGGTTCCCTCATGCTGATGAAATTGGCAGTCATTAGTCAAGGGAGCGAAGAGGGGAACAGACTGAAGCAATTAGCTGAAAGCTTGAAATAAGTACAGCCTCTGTCTTCTTTCTGCTGCTATGATGAAATCTTGCACATACATGCAGCAAGTCGTGCATTTTCTAGAAACTGAGATTCATCACCCTCATTATGAAAATTTTATATGTTGTCACTGATTGGCTGAAAGGCTGTTCTGCATCATGCATGGAGGGAGTGAGGGGAGGAAACCATTTGAAGACCTTGAAGCCAAAACACCAAAAACATTAAAACATGAAATTATAATTAAAACCAGATCAGTTTCCTCCTCATCACAGTTTTTACACTGAAATTTGTTGTTGTTGAAAATGTTTGAAGCTTAGAAAGTCGACTATTTGGGTTTACGTTTGCTGTAGTTTCTAATTCTTTTATGTCTCGTGGTTGTTTTAAGACTATCTGCACAGCATCCCAGTGGCTCAGATGGGAAACTATCAGGAGTACCTAAAGATGATGACGTCCCCTCTGAGAGAGATCGACCCTGACCAACCGAAACGCCTGCACACATTTGGGAATCCCTTTAAACAGGACAAGAAGGTAATAAGCGTCTTGACAAAAAGCTTAAATCTTCATCCAGCTTAAGCTTTTATGTCTAATTTCTCTTCTCTGGTGTATTCATCTCAGGGGATGATGGTTGACGAGGCGGACGAGTTCGTATCAGGTCCTCAAAACAAGAAAAGAGGGAGTTCAGGTGATTCCAATTTGGGTGCTGCTCTGAAGAGGAGGCGCAGCATGTCCCCGTTGTTGCGGCGGCCGCAGACTCCACCAATTAACTCCAACCACGTGGTGGGGAAGAACCCAGCAGGTGTACAGGGGCAGCTGAACCTCATCAAACCCATCCCACAGCATAAAGGTAGGAGTCAGACTCAGAACAGGCAGTCAGGGTGTGTTGGCACATTGTATGAGTCAGTAAGTCAATACTAAAATTCTGAATGGAGCCTTAGCCTGTATGTAAATACTGAAACATTTTACACCATAAAGTTACAGTCATCCTTACAGGACTGTAAATAAAAATAAAGAGCACATAGTCACATCATTGTATTTATTGCAGGACATTTCGTATAATTCCTGTGATCTGAAATTGATATTTTGTTGGGCTTCTGTTTTTTTCTATTTGAAGGCTACAGGCCGATTTTGCACTTGTAACTAAGCTCTTTTATTCTAATGTCTCCTGAAACACATTAAGTTTCTATGAACTTGCTGGAGTTTTTACAAAGTTTACAATTAAAGGAGTGCATGCTGTATGGGATTTCTGTTTTTGCTGTGGTATAAACCTTTTTTCACTGCAGCCATTTTGACAGGAAATAGCAGATAAACACAGGTGTTTGTAATTAATTAAGGTTCCGTTCCATGTAGGTCTATCAGAGCCAGAGCCCTGCTACACTTAAATGGAACAGAACCTTAATTAATGTCATTACAAACACCTGTGTTTACCTGCTATTTCATGTCAAAATGGCTGCTATTAAAAAGGTCTAAGGGATCAGGTATCCAGAATCATGGAATTTCCCTGGTATTGGTATCAACTACCAAAACTCTGACATCATGACAGCCATAGTTGTATGTGCAGATCACTGGGATACAGTTGCACCCTTAAGCCTGCATAGAACGTGGACTGGATGGTAAAATATTGACAGTACTGTTAGTTTTTTTTATTAGCCTGTGTCATTTAATCAGAAACATTCTTTGTTCCCCCCCTGCAGGAGTGGATGGCAACAGCGTGGTGGTCACCGAGAGTAATGGTGAGGGCGTTCTTGGACCCGACTCGGGGGACAGCTGGCCCGCTGAGGTGGACGCTGTGGCAGGGAGCCCAGCTTCTCTCAGCCTGGGGGAGAGGGCTGGACTGGGAACGGCTGACCGGGCCGAGGACGTTTGTGTGATGGAGGAGAGACTGGCGGAGGATGGTCTGGACGAGCGGCCCATGGAGGACAAACACAACTGTGAACAATTGAGTCCGCCGGGCCAGGAGAGGGCGTCAGAGGGCGCCGACGATGACCCAGCCATGCCTGAGACCATATTCATACCGCCACTAGATGGCAGCCAAGCGGAGCTGCGGACACGGGTCATCAAGGAGGTCCGCAAGCCTGGCCGCAGTGAGTATGAGACACACAGCCTTGTACACTGTATACAGTCACATGCTGCAGTAAAGTTTAACACACTAAATTCAAGACATTCCTCCATGAATTCATAGTTATAACTGAAAAGAGAATACGAGTGTCATATTAGGGATGTTTGTTTATCTAGCTGCACCTCTGTGCTTTTTCCCAGACTATGAGGAAATCTTTAGACTACTGCAGGAGGTGAAAGGATCAGTTAATGTCCAAAGGTACTTCATCCACCATGCTATCAAAGAGGCTGTCAGGTAAGAAACAGCGACTACACAGAAGCTACTAATCATCACTCGTGTCCATGTTCATGTATTTAAATGTTTTGTCAGAATCCATTACTCATTCAGTTCACCACGAGCGATGTTGATGAGCATAAAGTATTAGCATAATCCTGCCTTTGACAAGGAGCACGCCGGCTCAACAATGTGCCATTTAGACCTCTCTCACTGCAGTCTCATCATATCATAGATTTAGTGTCCTTGGAGTGCTGCAGCTATTAATACCGAGTCACAACTACACTGCAGTCATTTCCAGAGAGGCAGGTTCATCTGCATGAAAAGGCACATCTCTTCACTTGCAGATGGGAGCTTGTTACCTTGAAATGAACAGACAATCAGAAACTGCCTCTTAACTTTCATTTCCCTCCTCATCTCTCATGTTCTTCGTCGATCTCCCAGGTTCAAGAAGCGGGTACTAATCCAGCAGCTGGAGGCAGCCCTCGCTGAGCTGGAGGAGAGGCAGACAGCCCGGCTTACCAATGACCACGGCAGATAGTGAAGAGAACATGAGACCGTGATTCCCTGCCACTAAAACCAGAAAGACAAACATTGCACTTCCCTTTTGAGTTATATGGACTGTTGAACATGACCACCTGAAAGAAACAACCTTGTTGTTTGACCTTGAAAAGAAAAGGGGGGTGGGGGTGGAGGGGGATAGGACAAATGCCCAGACTGCAGATGCCCCTGCTGTCCTTGTGCTGTCACTTCACTGCTAGAGGTGGAGGCTAAGGGGTTTAACTGGAGGAGGGGCCTGGGGACAGATCCACTGGGGATGAGCAAAGAGACTTGGAATATAATCCTCTTCATATTGACTGATGCCTTTCACAACCATTTGGCTCCACATATTCATTCAGCAGACACACACACACACACACACACTCCGTACAATAGGAACACAATAAGCAGAGCGATTCTGAAAATGGCAGGGGACAGGATTTTTTCATGTGAAGCCCATACTGCAACTATTATTTCCACAATTTGTTCAGGATTAAAGCTACAAGACAGCTGCTCATTTCTACAAAGAGCAAAAAGGACCTTTCTTCAGCTGGTCTGAAAAGTGTTACTGTAATGCAAAGCTGCAAGCATACTTGCTTTAAGTAATAAACTGTAGTGCACTCATAAATCTACCGGCCACATGAGAAATCCGGTCTACCTCATATCTTTAGTGTTATATCCCCACGGAAATGTTTTGGGCAGGTCGGACAAAACCACGCCAAATTGGAAGCCGACTTATTGTGTCCATGGAATAACTGACATAGGACAGTTGGCCTCGCTAGTTTATTGACTCAACATGAGTATATTGTTACCTGCCATTAGAGCAATAGTAAATGTGTTCAACCAAGGACTGTGAGCCCGACCTAACACACACACACACACACACACACATACACACTCTATAATCTCCCTCCACAGCGCCACAGTCACTCCATTGATTCCTCCCGTTTCTACAGCTGTGTTTTAGGAAACGTCTACATCTGCCACTTGACAGTCACCTGTTGTTGAAGTTGCACAGCTGGTATTCTGCCTTCTGCTGCATTTTACATCAACAAAAGACAATTCTCTGTTTTCCTTTGTTTTTATGACAGATGTACACTACTTTTTAATGTTCATAAGGAATATAGACTATTTTTGTGAATTTGTATAGTATAAAAAATATTTTGAAAGAAAAGTTTTAAGCCCTTTTTGTATACCGTTAAATATATATATGAGGGAAAGTTTTATGAACTGAAGTTTTTTTAACAAAACAAAAAATAAATTACAAATATGCCAAAATGTATGTGTGCATGTGTGTCTGTCAGGCTTTAAGAATAAGGTAAAATTGCATTTCTCATAAAACAAACGTTTTCAACAATCATCTTCGATGTATTTCATTTGCTATATCAGTGCATCTAGAAACAGATAGCTTTAACTATTGTTTACATAACTAAATTGACTCCAAATAAATAAAGCCACCATAGGAATGTGGCTTTAAAAATATGTAGAGGTTAAGTTACAAGTTGTCAGAAAACTAACCACTGTTCAGAGAGCAGCAGCATGTGAGTAAAACAAATGTACACCTAAATCAAGTGAAAACATCCATAAACACAAATATACCTATGCCTTGTTGCAAATATGTTTTATTTCTTTAACCAGTAGGCCATATCATATACCCTGTAATAAGAACTGCTGTCATGGTTAATGTAGGCCCACTGGAGATAAAGTATGATAAATCACTCGTTCAACCAGCAGATTTTAACAGGCAACTCCAAAAAAAAAAAACAAAACAAACATTTAAACTGTATGTACTGAGGGCACTATGGCAAGTAAGAGTGACGGATGAACATAAAACAGTGAAAAAATATTTATATCAGCTGCCAAACTGCATGTCGTGGAAACTAGCCCAGTTCTGACATGCATGATATTGACTTACAGTATGTGTAAATGGTGAGAAACGTCTTGAGCTCTGGCTGGCACTGGGGGAAACTGAAAGCCTCTGTTGCCTTTTAGTGACATCTAGTGGCGGCAATGCGCAACTGCACATTAGACTTTTTTTCTTTGCTCTATCCCCCCGTGACTTTTGTATTTTTGAGGCGCATCCCATGTTCTGTGATCACGCGACCCAGTTTTCATGAAGACTAAAAATGGTACTATAAGACACCTTGCATAAATGCATCCAGTAAAGAGCATATGCATGTCTGCCCAGTTAAACTTTCCCATATAAACTATAATCTACAGATTTCATATGCATCAGGCATATTTGAGGAATATCTGATAGATTTACAGGTACGATCTCAACACATGGTTAGGTACTTCATTTATTTTTTCCCTCCACGGACGAGGCTTCCATCAATCAACTGCAGCACCTATAAACAATCAATATTTTTACTAACAATCAACAAACAAGACACCAGGAAACTAAAGTATTGTTGACCTTCAGTTTTCTCCACTTAGTAGCATTACGTGTAACCACATCATTTGGGTTAACACTGGAGAGATCATCCCAACTAGAAAGAAAACCCCAATACAAAGTACAATAAACTAGGTTGTGACACAGTGGTAAAATCAGTATGCTTTTATTAAATCAAAAACAAACTGTTGAACCTTAACAAAATGTAAAATGAAGGAAAAAAACTCTGAATAAATGTACCTTAACTTTCAACTTAGTGTTCACAGTATTATTTGACTTGCTGTGACACTACTCAATTTTCTGTTGTCACGTCTTGCCTCGAGTTGATTTCCTGTGACACAAACCACCGTTAACTCTTTATTGCATACAAAATGTACAGGTTAGCCTTTATGCCTCCAGGAAAACATCAAGACAAAAAGGCTCCTTAGTTCATATAACACACACCACTTCTGCTGACATGAAATAAAAAGTTGCCCAAGACAGCTTCTCAAGACTGATACGTGGTTAATGAAACAGACATTTTTTTATGCCCCTTATACAACACAGGATTGCAATATCCCACTTCAGTTCAGAAGGGACAAGAGAAAAGGGGGTAAATGTCTCAAAATCTTAAGACTCCAAAGCGATTACATATATACAAACAAATCGGTTTGAAAAACTGAGGGGTTGGCACAGTCAGTGTTACATATGGTGGTGACCACTTTTATGGACAGATGCATGTCTGAACAGTATATTAGTTTATGTACAAAGACAAATTAAAGTAAGGAAAATCAATTCTCACTTTTCCCCTCCATCTAACGAAAAAGCTTATCTGTGCACAGAAGATGACATAAGGGCGGGAAAGGCCAGTCTCAGTGCAAATGTTCCAGCTTGCGTAGTCGTAAGGGGTTAGGGAGGGCTTGTTGGTTGCGTACGGAGGAGACGTCTTGGTCTGGTGTGTGGAAAAGCACTCTACCTCGGTGATTGAAAAGGTAGAAGGATGGGTGGTTCCTCAGCGTATCAAACGTTCTGAAAGAAAGTAAAATTATGAAAACATTGTCAATCCACCAAAAAGTTAGTATTGTTCTGTATTTGTAGGGAACAGGCATTTGCAGCAGGCTCATATACTGCACATCTCAGACAGGACTGACAATCTTACAACAGATTCAAAGTGGTTTTAGTTGGGACTACATGTTGACACCTTTTAATCTCCTCTACTGCTAAGATTATTCAAACAGAAAACCTTACAGGGAGCACTTCATGTATTCCACTACAGCACATGCTGTTTGGAAAGAGTTAAATTATAATAAATAAATGACTAAATAAATAAAAGATTCTTGACCATTAATGGTATATATAGCCTAAAAAAGTGGAATCAGATCAAGAATCAAATGCAGATTTTTATTATAAGAAAAGAGATGAATTGTGGTATCTATTGCATAAAAAATGAGAGTGCTCTGCTCCAGGCACATCTGATTGCCACTATTCATAGGTGCTGTTCTGAATGTTCTAGTGCATCTAATAAAGGCTTTTTTATTATTCAGACACACACATGGCTAGACTTTTTTTCTTTCTTTCTTGCTGTGATTCTTTTCCAAATACTTGTAATATGGGAATGCCTGAAGTTCTCCCAGCAGTTTTCTGTTTAAAAAGCCTTTTAATTACTACAATCCACACAAGTGTTTTCACCTGATTTTTTTTTTTTTTTTTTTAAGTAATCTCACATATACCACTGGTGGTCACAATTCACAGTTTCTTATTAAATCTACCCACTGGACACAAGGTTTCCTGCTCAGTCTGAGTAAGGGTGGGCAGGGTACCTCTGTCTACAAAATAACTGAACCTGCCATTAGGTCATAAATAGCAGCTGTAGGTGTTTGTGTGTCAACAGAAATGCGTAGGTCTTCAACATCGAGTGGGAATTGACTCAAAATCCCGTTCTGCAATACGATGAAGGTAGCGTGTGGTGTTAAGGACATAAACTTCATATCATTTAGCGGAATCAGACATGACAAATGCAGCTTACTTGTTTTTCAGTTCTGAGGAGGCGTCCATGTCTTTGAACTCTCCAGCAATGTGGACAATACCGTAACAGGTCACAACAAACGATAATAAAGTTTGTAAGACGATCTGCAATAAACAGAAAAAGGAACAACGTTGAAGGTAATATACATAGTTCATTGAGGTTGTACTGTAAAAGAAGACAGAAAATATAAAAGATAAAAACCACTCACATCAATTGGTAGTGTTTCGTTTTCCTTCTCTGTGAGACGCATATATGATCGATCTGATGGGGGAAAATGATGTTAGCAAGCCACATTAACACGATCACACCATTACGGGAAAAAACAAGGTTAAATTGAAACAGGCTCTCTTTCTTGGCATACTTTGCCGCGCTGAGTCGGTTGAATCGGTCACAATATATATTGTAAGGTTAATTTCAGACATGGATTAAAATCTTTCAGCCTTGCACCCCTGCCATTGATTTTCAGCGAAGCTAAACTGCGCTAGCATCCACTTAGCAGAGCGACGGAAAGGCCTAAGTTGTATCGTTGTTTTATCGACCTGCGTGTGACAACGACGCCCCGGGGCAGTGAACAAAAGCACTGAGACGTGTGTATTTACTTCATCCTAGAAACTTACGCTGTGCTGCTGAGAAAGCTGCATGGGCTAAGGCAAAAAGTCCAACGCCGACAACACCTTTCCAAAACGACGAAGCCATCTTGAACCAGGGCGACAAGCACTGAATCCACTGTCGCAAAAAACGTCGTAAACCATCGCAATCGTTCTTCTTCGTCGTTTTTTTTTCTGGCAGGTCTAGCATCCACCGCATTATTGTCGCTAAACGAGATGAAATCAAAACACGTGAACACGCACACACACGGCGTAACGTTATTTTAACAAGTGCTCATTTAATTTTGTATTTTTATTTTTCATTAATAATTTGTTCGAAATTCTCAAAAACCCATGAAGAGCGAAGTGATCACGTGACATCCGGTAACACCACTCCTGTTTCCTGTTAGCCAAAACAACGTTTGTGTCCTGCCGAATTTAGCTACTTATTCGTTGTTTGATTTATTTCCTATAGTTACATATATACCACTTTGTTGACAACAACTAATTAAATATGGCAGAGGCCATTCAGAAGAAATTGCAGTCGGAGGTAGATAAATACACTCAGATGCAGAAAGGTAAGTGCTAGCGTTACAGGCTAAACTGCATGATTGTCAGATCGTGCCATGTTGTGGTGAGCTGACTGGACATAATAAAACAGGTGTTACTGCTACTGTTAGCTACTTTCAAATGATGTATATATGACGACAACAATAACATACATATATTGACTACACTTAGAAATAACTGTTCTGATAAAACGACTCAGCCTACTCACTAAGATCTGTTTGTTACACAGACGTTAACAAGAGCATGTCGGCCAGACAGAAGCTGGAGGCGCAGCTCACAGAGAATAATATTGTCAAAGAGGTAATAAAAGCTCATGTTCTCGAATGGTTGTAGTGTTATTTGCCTGTTGATTATTGTAATGTCCTAAATATTGTGTCCAATCTTAAAGAGACGTTGTCTTCCTGTCTTTTCAGGAGTTGGATCTGCTGGACAGCACAAACACAGTTTATAAACTCATTGGTCCTGTTCTAGTGAAGCAAGACTTAGACGAAGCCAAGGCCACTGTCACAAAAAGGCTAGAGTACATTAACGGAGAGATGTGAGTTGTACTCCCATTCACTGAATGTGTAAACAGTTGCAGTACATGTGCACAGACATAAGAATCATCCCTGACTATTTTCATGTGCCCAACGACAGATAAGAGGTGGGGTGTAGATTGGCTGCCTTGCTGTCACAGGCTTGATCCACTTGAACAGAGTCTTCCTTCTCTTTCACCAAAATTGTAATACATGTGCACTGTCAATGGACTATTTTGATTTTGTGGTCTTATTTTCCTATTGAAGAACCTCAACTTTGTACTGTACGTTGTATTGTTTATTTTTTCTTTGAAACTTCAAGAACAGTAATTTAATGCCACCTTGAAGTGAAGCCCATAGCTATGCTATTGTGATTTACAATCTATTGCACACCACAAATTCCCATTCAAAATTTTATATACACATTTTCCTTCCTTACTTTGTCAGATGTATCTAAAAAAACAATCAAAACATGATTTCACTTTAAATTACATTATAGCACAATAAAATGTGCAAAATGTCAAGGGCTGCACAAACTTCATGTTTATATCTCTCTGGCAAACGGTTAGAGCTCAACCAGCTTAAAGAGAGTCAATATTACTTAGCCATAGGAATTCTTTATAATTGTGTGAAAGCATTCAGTGTACACAGAATGCACTTTGTTGTTGCAGCAACTTATTAAAGTTCCTCTAACATATTTTTGTCCCCTGTTGCAGTCAAAGGTATGAGACACTTCTGAAGGACATGGAAAAGAAATCTGAACAGCATCGGGAAGTCTTGTCCAGTCTACAGCAGGAGTACCAGAGAGCTCAGGGCCTCCCTGTTGGCAAAGTCTGACCAAATGATGACACTGCATGCATGCTCTCTCTCTCTCTCTCTCTCACTCACACTTACACACACACACACACACAAAGAAAATGCAGCAGAAATAGAAAGGGGGTTGATCTCATACTATGATATCAAACTTCAACATAAAACAGCGTTAAATCTGCTTGTATCTTATAATTTATGGGCAGCAGTGTTTAGTGTTACTGTGACTTTTCTGTTGTAACTAATAAACTTGTTTTTCATGAAAGGTCATATTCTTTCCATGCTCCTTATTCCTTGCATGAACAGTGTTTTCCATTTCCATGCAACACAGATAAAGACAAAAGCAAACCACAGGGTAAAAATAATCCGAGCTCAGGGTTGTGCATGCACTTTTGCACAGAAAGGTCTGGCCACGTGACCAGATAGTTTTACTTTTGTATGTATGAGAAAGAGTGATGGTCTGTGTGTGGATGAATGCATGGGATGGAACAGTTTTCAGCTATGCATCTGCTTTAATTACAGGGGCAGGCAGGCAGCCTCCAGACCAGATGTTGGCCAGTCCCTGACCTGCCCCTCACTGGGCAAACCCATTCTTATTGCACCAGCAAGTATAAGGCACAGCGGTGATGCATTGTCTGACATTAATTGCTAATGATATTAAGAGTTGAAAAGCCACTCTCCCAAGGATTTAAGCAACATGACTAATCAAAGGGGATATTAAAAAGTCTTAAGAACTTCATTTCCCACAAGCAACCTCCGAATCAAGGCAATAAAGCAACCTAAAATTCAAGAAATGAGATTTTGCTGCGTCGACTGTGGTAGATCAGGCCAGTCGCCAAGCAATCAAATAAGTCCAAGAATCTTTGCTGATCAATAATTTTCCACAAAATTTCAAACTTGCAAAATAGCTTCAGAATTAGTTCACTAACTTAGAAACATGTAAAACCCGTGACGATGTCACTCTGCTTCCGTGCACGAGCCTGTAGCCTCTGGCGCGTGGTGTCAGCAAACCCATTAACACCTTAAGGTGCCATCCGTTTTTATAACAGCCTTCCACAAAGGCTCTCACGCTGGCCGACACGTGGCTTTGTCATGCCAGGCTACTCGTGGTAAAATTGCCTTTAAAGAAATCAAAGTCATGTTCACAAGTGACAAGGTTTACTCGTGCCTTATTGCCCAGGTTCCATAAATTATTTCTTCACTTCTTTAAAACTTGGGGTTGCAGCTTTGGTTTATCACACAGAACAATATGACCGCTGCAAACGGAACTGTAGACACCAAATGGTTGTGACACTTGTGGCTGAAACCAAAAGGCGTCTGCACTTTGTCCTCTATACGCGTGTTTGTGTCGAGGTGGAAATAAACCTACACTTGCAGGACCAAATGCTAATGCATTTGATGAGACGAATGGTAAGATTGTTTGTTTAAGGCCTCTTTTGCCAAAAGTGGGAAAGTTTCTTCAAATTACAGTTTAAAGTCATTCTAAGATGACTTTCTGAACTGACCTCAACAGGATGCATCCACAGTGACATAATCTGTGTATCCTTTTTGGGCTGCAACGTTGCTGGGAATAAATTCTGCAGTTGCAACCATTTAATCTTCATTTAGACAGATGCTCCTCAAATGAAACCTTAATCTGATTCCCGGTTTAATTCATTTACTTAGTCTTGTATGGGCTTTTCTCCGGGGGGGCGAGAAAAGCTTAAAGCTCACAAAGAAGCATCCTGTCGAGATCAGCCCAGCGGGACTAACTCTTCCTTTGATGCTGCATGTTGTCAGAGACACAACAGGCTAAGGCTGGCATCCAAGTAGTGTGGTGGTGTAGTTCAGTGGACTAATCCAAAACCTCCGGATTTTCAGTGTCCCTTTTAAAACTACTATAATCCCACACCAAATTTTAGAAGGATGGCTTACTAGACCAAACCGAAGTCCATATATTATACCTAGTGGTACAATAAGAGAATATACCATAAACCATGACGAGGCCACTTGTAATCAGAAACTTTCTTTTTAGTACCTGTTATCTCCCGTAGAAATAGGAATATCATGGCGATTTTTAAATTTTCATTAGAAGAAACTTGCTGTTAGGCTGCTCCTTCAGTGCTTGTGCAGATCAGATTGAAAAATAAAAACCAAACTCTCTCTATAATCACCCAACACCTAGTTAAATGTTTTAATACGGTCACACATTCCACTTACACTTTGGCGTAATCTAGGAATTATCAGGGTTATAAATATTTCTGGAAATTTATGCAAAAGGGGCTTATCACAATATTGGTTCAGCCTTACTGTCTGCTTGTTGTTTTTGAAAGGGCAGGACAATTGAAATCCACATCCATGATGGTTTCTCTTTAGTCGCTCTTCTAGGGTGAACAGGTTTATAATGAGCGACACTTCCACACCTTTGAGAGTTTGAGTAGGTGTTAAAAGTAGCTGAGCACTGGTTGGAGACCAGCCCTGGTGTGTGAGTAGTTTGAAGGACTTTACTGAAATTGAACTTTTACAAAAAACGACATGCCATCTCTTTTATCAGAAGTAACTTGGATCATATTAAAATTTCAGTAGTGCACAACTAGTATATAATAAAGTGTGTGTGCATGTGTTTGTGTGTGTGTGGCACCAGAGGTGTGTTGGTTGACTAACAGACTCACCGTTCCTTCTCCAGTTGAACCAAAATTTGATTTTCATGTCACTACAGTATATGCACAGATGTGATGGGTATGTGCTGGGATGGACTGGTGATGTATCAACTTCTGTTGTGAAACAGTAAATTGAAAACACGTTTAACTGGTTTGTTTGTTGAAAGGTGAGAAAGGTAAAAGGTTTTCAGCAGTGTTGAGGCTGCTGCAGGCCTAACGGATGAAACATGGTGTATCTTGCTACAAATTTCTAGCTTATCCCAAGTCCATCACCATCAGTGATTTTAAAAGGTCTTGTAGATTGGAGGCTACCACGCTGTCTGGATGCTGGACAGTGTGTGAATGGTCAATGAAGTGCCTCTTCTTGTGCCTTTCTACATGTGAAAAAACTGCACTCGAGATCATAGCAGCAACAGGTTTCCATTCATCAGCATCTCAATGCTCACTTGAGTGTGTCATAAATGTCATCCACTCAGGATAAAGCTCCAAAGTATGTGTTAACAGTCCTAGAGATGTCCCTCATTCTCTGTTAAAAGTGTGCAGCTGTTGAGAGTGTACAGGCTATTCACACAGCAAAGAGGTTGACGAATCAGGAAATGGAGCAGAAACAAAGAATTTACCTTTGAGATTTCTATAAAATCTCTTGTAAGGCTCTTTTGCAATGGATAATCTGCTCTTTGGAGCAAAGCATAGAATCAAAAGCCATCATTTCTACATCAAACTGTAAAATTAGAGTCAGAGACTTAATAATGTAGAAATAATTCACAGTGTTTTTATTTTACAGTAAAAATGAGTTTGTTTTGTGAAAATGCACGTAAATCAAAATACATTAAAGCTTTGATGTTAAGAACAACTAAATCTGTTTGTCCACCTCAGCTTAACACCAAATTCTCACCTAAAAACTTAAAAAAAAAAAACATTTATAAAAAAGAAAGAAACCTCAAATTGTGGACGCGCAAAACATAGAGGTATTTGATACTATATGCAATAAAAACCAAATACAACAAGTCCAAATCGTGTGAGAAGTGCCTGTTTAAGGCATATTCTCTTTCAAAAAAATAATCCAAATATAAAAAATAAAATCCAAAGTTGGTGGAGGAAACGTTTTCAGTGGCATTTCCACGAGCACAAGAGGTAAATACATATCATAGCAAAAATAGCTTCACTGTACAAAGGAATCCATATACAATAAGATACATATTTACACAGTTACACAGCTGGCATCATACACATCTGTTTGCTCCTATTGATCTGCAGTGTCTCTCTCACTGAGGCCATGGCCTCCACACAGGGTCAGTGATGTCCTTGCTTGTTTTGGGGGAAAGCAGCTTCCTGGTGTCACAGTGGCTTCCAGGGTTCTGGTTCGTCCCGCTCAGACCAGGCAGGGGTGCGTAAGAGAGCTGTTTGTGGGGCAGGTGTTGTGCAGACAGAGCAGCAGGACCACAGGCTGGAGTGGACATTAACACCCTGTGGATCTGATCAGGGCTGGCAGGGTGCATCTGGATATCAGGGAGCCCTAGTGAAGCCTGGAGCGAGTCTGCTGCATCGCCACCGGTCTCCTCCAGCTCTTGGCTCTTGGCAGCGATGAAGTGGCTCACCCTCAGCAGACAGGACCTCATGCCCTCTCTGTAGTTGTCGTGGTGCTGGCAAGGAGGCAGCTCTCGGGACAGCATCCTCTTCAGGCTCTGATGCTCCCTTTCCGTCTCCTTCTCACTCTTCAGGAAGCTGACCACACTCTCCAGAATTTCTGCTTTCTCCACCTTTGGATTCTTTAGTCTCTAAATGGGGAAAAGTAAAAATACATATCAGATTAATTTCAGTAACATTAATTAGATCTAGAGATAGAAGAGTTAGAATCTAAATAAAGGCATCATCTAAGTGTAAACAAAGTAGCATTTGCAAACTTCAGTGTAATTAAGCTCAGACGCACCTCATTGCGGGTGTTTTCCAACAGTAGAAGCCGTAAAGTTTCCAGGCTGTGGTTGATACGCTCCCGCCTGCGTTTCTCCATGAGAGGTTTAGGCACCTGAGGATTGAAAATCGACAAGTTAACATGCAGTTCAAACAGCAGTCAGATGCATATTCAGCATAACATTTCGCCTTGCTTGTGACTTTTTGTCACCAGGTTGTCTTTTTGCGATTACTTTGTCATATCTTTGCCCTAGGCTATGACATGCGTTCTGACTTTTACTTCTTTTGAAAGGTAAGACTGATTTTCTGCACCAGAGTCGTCAGAGCAACAGCAAATATTCATGTACTTTCTTACCCGTCGCACCCTCCTTTCTTCTGGAAACACGGCAGTTATCGTTTTCATGCTTAAAAATACTCCGGCAGTCGGCGTGAAGCGAATCCAAAGTTGAAAAAAACAACTGAGGTTTCTTTGCAATAAATGTGCTGCACATCAAGTGACCACGCCCCCCATCGGTCCCGCCTCTCCTTTTCAGCCATCCAGGAGCAGTGAGCTGATTGGTCACCTGAAAAGGTAGAAAAGTCACGCCCTTGACATTGACACGAGCATGTGGATGTTGTAAAATAGGTTATGATAATAATGGAATGTTTGATAATAACTGGAGGAAAGAGAGAAAGAGAGAAAGACGGAGGAAAAAAATTCTAGTGAAAAATAAGAGGTTGTATCTGATCTTTTAGGGGTCAAATTCGGATGCTTGAGGTCTACTCAATATTACTTACAGCGTGTACAGTTCTCCATGATTTCTTATTTGCCTCAATTTATTTTTACTTAAATAATAGCTGGCTTTTAAGATTTCAGTACATAAAATTAAAAGACCTCCCAAGTGACTGCTGCTGCTGTGACAAAAATTACTTACTGCCACTACTGCATAGACTACTACGAGTAGTAGTAGAATCAGTAGTAGTACTGCTACTACTTTTACTACTAGTACTATTACTGTTACACTACATTTGATTCATTGAATCAAATGATTTCAGACTTCTGGGAAAGACAGGACAGACAGACAGAACGATAGATAGATAGACAATTGTAATATTATAACCCATACTGCATAATTTATTGCATTAAAATCCCTTAGGCCTTTTAGAAGGGTTGGAATGATATGTGACACATTACAGATGGTAACAGCTTAGACCTAGTTGATTTGACAGGCCTACCCATCTCCCGGCTTACTACTTGAGATATCTCCCACAGCTGCGATTGTTTTATTGGAGCAAGAGAATAATTTCTGACTCGCGCATTTAAAACAATATTTACATACCCCCACCACCACCACCACACACACACACACACACAAACACACACTCACACCTTTCACCGGTGCTGCAGGCAGCCAAATTGCTTAATTCACACTCCGCCGTTTCTTTGAAATGGACAATAGGGCATCAGTGGTTTAGTGCGGCACATTATACTCCCTGATTGTTCCAGAAAGACGTTTGACTAGATTTGGGAGACTCATACTCTTGTTTTTTTTCTGTTTCTGGGAAAAATAATCCAAAATACTCTTAAAAAAACTATGCAGTGTGCCGTCAGAGTTGCCTGGGCTTCACACACTGCTTTGAATTTAAGGAAGCTTCCCCAACACTGCATTTATGGTCACCCTGATCCCCATAATAGGCTAAAGTGTGGAGATAACACTAGGATGATCGGATCACGGGTATCCCGTAGAGATTAAGTGGTCTTTGAGAGGCAATGATATTTCCGTTTAACATAAAAGAGGGAGTTTGTATGGGCTTAATGCAGAGGAGGGAGAGGATAGAGGGATGCCTGTGTGTGTGTGTGTGTGTGTGTGTGTGTGTGTGTGTGTGTGTGTGTGTGTGCACGCGCATCTGTTTGTATACCACACTTGCCTTTACACTGTGTGTGCATGTCCTTGCCTGCATACCTTTTTGTCTGTGTGCACATTTTTCTTTGTATTTGTATACTATGCTCGCCTTTATGTGTGTGTGTGTGTGTGTGTGTGTGTGCCCATCCTTGCCTGCATGCC
>OMKZ01018551.1:0-16090 GCA_900302535.1 Neoniphon sammara | reverse complement strand
CACTTTGGGGGTTTATGAATTTATGCTTTGCCTTGTCAGCTTCCTGGTTGTATGTCTGAATGTGAGGATGCTCTACTAAAGGAGAAAGCATAAATTAGCCTAATCGTTTTCTAAAAATCACAATCATTCACAAAAACACGAAATAACTATGACCTCCAGGCTACAATATTGCAAATAATTATAGAATGTAAATAATTATAGAATTACTACAAGTCTCTATAGGGGCATTAAGAAATATTCCAGTGACATCATAGGAAATTAAATAATACATACAATAAAGCAGCCTAGGTATCAGCGTTATAGAGGCCTGGATGCATGTTTATGATGTGCGTGTGCGTTTGTCTGCGTGTGTGCGCGTGAAGAATTTAAGCCACGTGGACCCGCCCCATAAATAAGCCTTACTGATGGTAATAATGTGCTTCCCTGAGCCTCTAAAGGAAACCAATTAGTGACATCTGCCTCTTGTTCACCGAGAAATGAACCGTTTACTTCTAATATCGTGATTCGTCACGCGTATCAGCCATGCGGACAAAAGAGGCAAACTGGTTCAAAAGCAAATGGACATGACAAGAATGTTGAAAACACAAGGGGTTTGATTTTAAAGCTGTGCATAAACAGAGAGCCTGTGAAGTCCCAGCAGGCTGGATGCGCCATCAGGTAGGCCTCAACAAGCGCACACTTAACACCCGAGTGTGACAATCACCCAGCACTCCATCAGTCTTTCAGTATCAAGAAAATATTCATATTTGTCCCAAATGGTTCTCCTCAAACGTCTGCTCACCCCGCCTTGGTAACATTTATTTAATCAGTTTTGAGCGCAAATCCGCTGACCTATTTTGCAAAGATACTTTATGAGCGTCGTGTGCCCAGCTACCACTTCATATAGACCAACAGGTGAGGCACTGTGTGCGTCCTCATTTGGTCTTTTTAATCACGTTAAAGTGCCGATGTGTCACACATCATAAAATAGTCACCATAGCGGCTCAGTTTGTCACTTCACTTCTGTTCCCACGAGAAAAATCGGTTTCCCATGGTCTCACTTTGACGGTGCCAATCTCTGGTAAGTGTTTAGAAAGAAGCTGAAAGCTTTGAGAAATGGCAGATATCTGTGGTATTTGGTCTATTGTGGATGTATTAAGTATGAAGGTTTGCCATCCAGAGTGATAGCCTATAATCACATTTCACTGTCATTCAGTTAAAGTTCTTTACTATTTTGTTTTCACCGTCTCCGAGTTTTACCATGCAGTAACAAGGAAAAAAAACTATGACATCTCAGCCCACGATAGGAGTCTGTCATTATTTTGTTTAAATTCTTAAAAGTGGGTAATATTGTTGCTTCAGAATTGGAGTCTGTTGATTAATATACAGCACAAGCACTGACAGATCACTCTACACAATGAAATGTGGACTAGATTCGGTTTTACTGAGGGTCCATACTAAAGGAAGTTTCAGACACTTTGCCGTTACGTCGCTCACACCTCTCAGCCAATCTGAGACAGCTCAGTGGTCTATATAAGGTTCACCCGGTAAACCCCCGCAGTCGCATGGACTTTTTCAAATGGTATAGAAGAGGCTGTAGTAGAAATAGTCACATAAGTGTCACTGGCTGAGGAAATTTAACCAAACAGAGCAACATGACGAGAAAAATACAAAATCCAAAGCTGGATCATGGCAAAAGTGGAAAAAGGGTAAGATTTTTTTCCCCTAGTTTGGGTAAATTTACTGTACAGTATAGGCTCCAGGTGGTAAAAAGGCCTGCAAGAGTATGCATATGCATTCGTTAAGTTAGTCAAAAAGGCAAAAACAGTGTTATCATGTGATAAATTAGTTGTTACACCTGGATGACTGTGTGTCTTGTGTGTCTTTTGACTCTTATTTCTCTCCAGATATTGAAACCTGTTGTAGAGAAAAAGAGAAGGGATCGGATAAATCAGAGTCTTGCCGAGCTGAGGACTTTTTTGTTGAATTATACATCTGATGTGGTGAGTTGTCATGTCAGACTATATCACATCTAGGCCCTACAGGTATTTGGATGAATTAAAACCTTATTTCTCCTATGTTTTGGTATTATCTCCCACAGCGGCTACAGAATCCAAAGATAGAGAAAGCAGAGATTCTGGACTTGACAGTGGAATATCTTCAAAAGTGGACAGTCAGGAAGAGCACAAGCACTGGTTGGTCAATCAAAATAATTGGATAATTTTGAGAAATTGTGAATGGATTAGATTTCTTCAGTAAAGTCCAACAAATTAATGTCTTGATCTTGTGCTCCCGATTTCCCCCCACCCGTATGTCTTCTCACTTTTTACAGATTCTACACATGGAAATTCTAGTCAGATGAAGGATGCTCTTATAATAAACCCTCCTCCCTCCTCAGAGTCCAGCGCTCCTGCCCGCTTCACCATGGAGAATGCAGGCTTTCAGCAGTGCATGGCTCAGCTGGCAAGCTACATGCACAAAATAACACCAGCGGAGAGAAAGAATATGATCCAGCAACTGAAACATCACATGGAGGGCCAGTGCCCAAACAACCCAAAACCAGAGACTGAGACTGAGACGGCTAAAGGGCCTGACACAGCCTCTGTGGATAAGACTGAGAGGAAAAAGGAGTCTCCTAAGTTGGTTTTACAGTCTCATCATTCCTTGTGTCGACGTGGTACTCTCTCTCCATCCATATGCCATGACTATCTCTCCCCACCCATTTCTCCCTACCTCCCTTCACCTCCTGCATACACTTCCCCTCCTCCCCTCCCTTTGCTGGCCTGCCAGTTCCCCTTCCCTCCCACCTTGTCACCTCTTTCCTCCAACACCTCCTTCACTGCCACACTTTCACAGTCCCTCCCCTCCATGCCTGTTCCTGTTAGTTTCTCGCCCGGTCTCCCTCTCTCAGGCCCTCCCACACTCCACCTCCCCTCCCTGACCGCTGTTAGATCTCCAAGGGAGGGATTGCCGGCAAACTCCTCTTCATCCATATGGAGGCCTTGGTTTTGAAGTGGAACAGCCTGGAAAGCTTATGTTGCTGGTTACATTCAGGCTTTGCTCTAGCAGGTGTGGATAAACAAGGACAGTGAGCCACCTAGTGGACATTAATTGTAATGGCTGAGTAAAGGGATGGTATCCCAAAGTTAAGATAACTTAGTTAATTGCTATTTGTCATGCAGTATAATGAATACCTAGCCTTTATAAAATCATGATGGTGTTCATGCATGAATTGTATAGTGTAAATAATATCAAAATTTTCTATATTTTGTATTTCTCTTGTAAATAAAACATATAAAACTAATTACCTCGTTTCATTCCTCATTTCAAATGTCTATCTATCTATCTATCTATCTATCTATCTATCTATCTATCTATCTATCTATCTATCTATCTATCATGCACTGTATATAAGTTGTATGTTTTCAGTCACTCAGGTTTCAGTCACTTATCAGGCTTTACACGTTTGCAAAAATGTTTCTACTTTCTAATTTATCAAACCATGTCAGTTGTGAACAGAGTGCAGTAGAGTTAGTTCTTCTTTCAGTTCTGGATTTTGAAGTCATAACTGGCAAGTGAAGGCCTCCAATCTAAAAAAAAAAATAAATAAATAAAATAAAATAAAATAAAATAAAATAAAATAAAATAAAATAAAATGTATGGAAAAGTTGGTTGGCCATTTCATTCCCTGTTAGAAGGGACTGGTGCATTTTTGGTGCAATATATACTTTCATTAATTGACCAGAGAGTTGAGGCTTATTTTACCCGCTCTTAGGGCTTGCTGGTGATCCAGGTACCACATGTAAACTGTGATCTGGCTGAGACTGTGGTGAAATAAAGGTTAGTCTGTTGATCTTATCTTAGTCTGTTGAAATATAAAATATACAAAATCAATGACCAGAGACAAATTTAATGACAGCTCATCTGAACATTTGGAAGTGCACAAGTGTTTATAATAATGGAAACTACAATGCATGTCTCACCTCAGTGCAGACAGAATTATGCATGCAGAAGTGATAAAGTCATGTACTTGGTCAGGTAGTTTGGTCACATGCAACAATATCCACTGTATGCACGCATTCATGGTGAAGTGAGAGCTTATTCTTGACTCCTGACAAACACAGTACACAGGTGAGAAAACTCCCACATGCCAAGCTTAACTGTTGATATTGTTTTCCTTTTTTCTCTGAGCTAAATTTGAATCCCGTTCAACCAGTAGAACATCATAGGCCTCTTGTCCCCTTCCTGTGCTCCTCACACATGACCAAACAGATTTTTGAGGTTGAATTGAAAAGTGCAGGCCTACTCAATGTGAATTGGGTTGAGAAGGTTAGTGATCATTTAACTTCTGATCAACAGAGGGCACCATTGACACAGCTTAGTCCTTCAGCAGCGACAGCGATCTCCATCCTCTCCTGACCTCTCACAATGAGGATAATAAAAGGGGCTGTCAGTCGGGCTAAATAGAGGATGTCATTGTTTCTAGCTATTCCATCAACGATAAGCCCAAGATGCATGAGTCCCCAGATCATCATTCTTTTCTCTCTCATTCTGTCTCTCAGCCTCAGATAAATGCTCAACCCACTCTTTATCTGCTGATCAAATCTCTATTACAAGCTCTGAATATTTTCTGCAGCGAGGCACTGAGGGATTTGGCTTGAGAAAACAGAATTTATCACATGATAGAACATGTCTTTGGATAATGGTTATTTTTTTCCCCCTCCTTGCTCCTCCATTGCTCCGAAGAAGCTCTCTCTGTGCTAGTACCATTACTTAGGAGGTGGCCATTGTTCATTGTCAGAGAAATGAGAGGGCAGGCACGTCATTTGGAGTTTGATTCTCCACACTGTCGCTCTGTAGGTTTTGATCATTCTGCCGAGCCATATGTAAGGAGGAAAGGTCACACAGGCTGCGGAGGACATTTGCCGCGGCACAGCACATAATTAAAAGGGAGAGAGATCACCTCTTGGAGAGACGTGACAATGGTTGAAAACCCCCTAGCATTTTCTCAGGGCATGCTGATTAGAGCTGATCCTGTTACCCTCTTTAATCATTGTTTTGTTTGCCCATGAATGTGCCCTATGCATTCCTGATTTGTCCAAAACAGGCAGGGAGAAAACTCCAGAAGATATAATGTGGAGATGTCACGGGTTTGTCATGGTTTACAGGCCGCTGAGGATCTGTGAATTCCTTCATGCTGGCACGTTTCAAAACCCCAATGTTGAGACAGGACCAGTGTCAAACATTTTCATCGCACATGTGCACACTTGTACACACTGAAAGTATACACACTAAACAGTGAGAGCGCACACTGTACTTTGCTGGTATGTGGTTCAGCAACTCCACGGGACAGGTGCTTATCATGAGTGTCCCTGAAACAGCCAGACAGACTTTTTGAACTGCAAAGCTCCAGTTCTGCTAAAGGTTTTCGGGGCTGGGTGTGACATATTCTGTCATATCTATTTTGGATTCACCTAACTAAACACCCCTGATGTAGCCTGATTCAGTGGCTCTTATTATGTAAACCAGTCCTCGATAGATCTGCATTAATAATTCAAAATTCCCTGTGAGGTTTGCCAAGTCTGGATTTAATTGAACTGACGTTTCCGCTTTCTCTTCCTCATTCCACTTGCACAGATCAGTTCGTATTTAAGTCCAGTAGCAGAGGATTATCTTTCTCTCGGAGAATAGCTAACTTCTCCTGCCAGCGTTTAAATAAAAGACCTGAGTGTGCTATTGTGGGACCACTTCAGACTGAGAGACAGTGTGGACACTTTGGATTAGCTGCATTGTTTACCCAGTTCTCGATCAAGGGTAATGGCCTCGGGCTAAATTACAACTCAGAGAGCATAAGAAGCCACCCTTTCTCTGTCTCTTCTCATATTGACAAAAACTAAGCCAAGTGATTATGATTTACATGCTTGAGTAGGAAGTTGAGAATATGTGATGGAATAACTGCAATCCATTGTGAATTATATTGTAAATTTAATGCCACTGTCAGGATTATCTTTAAAAAATAGTCGCGCCCATTTCTGTGATATTAAAATAGGGTGGTAGTTTGTAATTCTCCAATCTAAGAATTACTGAGATAAACAGTTTATTGTCTATTGTCTAGTTCTGTAGGATGCACTTTGCATTCTTTTAGTCTTACACAGATTTGTTTAACTAGGCTAAATCTTGGACCACAGCCCATGGACTCTCTGCTTTTTATCTGTCCGACTGCTGCAGACCCAGTAGGCAGTCAGCATCCCTGCACTGGACGAAGGACTCCTCTCTCAGATCACATGTCAATACTCAAGAATGTAGATCTGTCACTACCCACAACTAAATATCATTTTTCCTCTCTTTCATTTCTTTTTTTTCCCCTCGCTCTCTTTCCCTTTGCGAGGTTCTTTGAAGTAAATAGTGAAAGGATCCCCGACTGTAGCAAATTACCTGAGGACTGAAACATTTTTGACATAAGTCCTGAGAGACGAGGGCGAGCCACTTTTCCTGGCGGCCCCTTTGGCGTTTTTAATCTGGGGCTGCGGGAGACAGCAGTGATGACAGAATGATGGGACAGCTGGACATGTTTCCAGGGCCGCAGCAACGGGCAAAGCAAACCCAAGAGAAGGGCCACTGCAGACATCTCAGCACAGAGCCAAGAGCAGCAGGCGGTCTTACCTAAACTCACGGAACAGAGCAATATGGAGCGTGACAAGTATCCACAGGAGACGTCCACTTCTGCCATTTGCCTTGTCAGCATGAATCTCTAATCATGCAGTTAGGGAATGAAACAGTAATAGATTGTGTTGGTCTTATCTTGAATATTTATCAGGCAATCAGGCAAGGATTTTATTAGGTTTTGCAGCAATACAATAACTGATTACATTTTGAGGAATTCATGACCATGTAATACAATGCTCGTTTGTTTCTTTACTTTATTTAACATCTGAAATTGAACAAAATGCTCGATATTGTTCTGAACAAAGCAAACAAAACAAAAGACAGGAAAATGAGAGGTCATTAAATTCCACTCTTTGGTGGATGGGGATATCAGAGCATCACAAGAACGGCCCAGGAGCTGCTTTGTCGTGGCAACATGTTTAAAGCAGACAGGAAGTAACTTGAGCCAAACAGGAGGCAATCGAATCAGACATCGGTAGCTTGTTTTTCAGGGCACGACAATTATATTTGACATAAGGCGCTTTTCACTCATGCATCAGTGCTCTCCTCTTTCAGGAGCGGCTATCACATAGGTCCAGTGGTTTGCCTTTCTTCCTCTCAATTTTACAAAGTCATTTGCTGCAGATGATGAACAATGGCTGCCTTTTCAGAGATCCTATAACCTTTTTTTCCCGAGGAACTTCCAATGCCCCGCTACAATCAAGTATGCAAGAGCATCTTGTCAGTCATTTTGCTTGTGCTGTCCAAATTGTAATTCCTCCTGGACTTCAAAGAGATGTTGCTAGATTTATCATACAATTAATTGTCATCATGATCAAACCTGAAACTGAGCCTCTATTGGCTAATGTGCTTCATTATACAGCCAGAGGAAAAACCCAGTCAGCTTATACACTTAATTTCTTACCTCATACAGCCAATGCTTTACATTTGAATTTGACAAAATTCTCTTGAAAGTATCAAGAATTGAGCCAATCTGGTCTGTCTGCCAGCATTTTCATGTGGTTTGTGTTTAGGCTGTGAAGCTGTCTGCATCTTGTCTGGGAACATGTAACGTCCACAGCCCTTGTGACCCTGTTTTCCCTGCCCCCATGGGTGGGCTGTGACCCTGCTAGCCTGCAGCCACCGCAGGTTACAGCTCTTTTTCTGAAACACTTGTAATCCCGGGGATGTACTTCAGTAGACTTTGTGCTCTCTGCTCCTCTCTAAAAATCAGGAAGAACTTAGCAGGTCACAGGTCAACCCACAAAACAGAAGCTGCCGATAAAAATAGCAAGTGAATCATAGGTCATCTAAAAATACCAGGTCTTGTCTATTCTCATTTAGTGAATGCTTTATTTGCAGGCAACCTTTTGGGAGCTTTTGACATTTGTCCTGATGTGACCAGAAACAAGAGTAAGAGGCTGTTTGTTCACAACATGAGAAAAAGAGGCTTGATGATGTAGATGTCTTTTTCCTCGCAGGTAACCTCATACTGCTGAGAAAATGTCAGAGTGCAGGACAAAGAGTGTGTGGACACAGACTCTTTGGGCCCTTAAGGGGCCCCACACACTGACAAATAGAGCAGCCTGTCCTTATCTCTGCTATGGAAGAATTCCACACATGCTGGGGACTTCAGCTTTTGAAGCTGAGATTTTCAAATGATGCATAGCACACATAGAAATCTAAAATTCTCCATCAGATTATCAATTTATTTTTGATTATAGATAAATCTGCAGTACTTGTACTCTGTTTAATAATGAATAGTAGAAAAGGGAAAGAAAATGGGGTGACAAAGAGGATAAACATCCCCGAACACAATGCTGCAAATAGATAATATATATTTTAGTCTGTTCAACTATCACAAATATGTAATCTGAAAGTCCACCCCATAAATTAACAGTAAAAGGTGAAAGGCCTTGGCATTATTACACGATGTACCTTTTGAATTGAGCTAAAGCTATGAATGAATGACAAAACATAATCAAGCCATCATTCATGCTATTTATAGACTACTCACTCAGGCATTACCAGCATGGAAAAAATGTGCTATTTTATTGTGGAGTCACAAGTTGACACCTGGCAGTATTGTTGCAGATGAGCAAAGTGTACATGTACTTTGATAATGTAGTTTCTGGCGGGGAGCTGGGGTTTCCCGATGTAGCACAAGTGCCTCCATGCAGGAACAAGCTCCGAACAAGAGTTACAGTAAAAGAGGAAATTACATGCCTTCGCTGTGCCAAATACCTGCATCGTTCACTGTGTTGCTGAAGTTACTGCTTGTTATTAGTAGCAATGTGAGGGGCTCGGTGGTCTCACACCAGTCAGTGACTGACCCAACATGGCCTGCTCTCATTTTCTCAAATTACTACACAGGAAAGCTCTGCAGGCCTCTCATTTTACTCTCCTTATAGGGAGTAAATGCTTTTTGCCCCATCTTGTCTTGTCTTGACTTTTTTGTCATGCTTCATCTAAGTTTCAACACTTATGCCAGTTTAATATGGAGAGTAACCAACCAGAGGTATTTGGGTTAAACACGAAAAGTCGCTGCAATATTTGAAACCTCCAGCAAAAAATGGTTGATTGACGATGCTGTGCTTCATTAAAATGGCGAGAATACAAGTAAATTAGCGCTGCAGCTGAGAGTTTTATTTTAGACAGATTTGTTTCCCTTTTCCTTCTCTTTTCTCCTTTTTGATACCACACTCAGTGAAGTCAGGACAGCAGCAGCAGGAAGGCAGGGTCAGACATGAACTCCTGTGCACCCACTCACCTCCCTGCTGTCTGTGATACACATCTCCTGCCGATGTGGGAAGATCATGGCACAACCTGAAGGGTTTGGGCCTTGAGAATAGAGGCGAGATAGCACGGTCTCTGTGTGGGATATAATATTTTCTGAGATGGAGGTAAAGCTCCTGAGTTCATGTCACAGTCATGGAGACACTGACACAGAAAAGTTAAGGGCTTTGGTACTGCTTTCATTATTGTGGTTTATTTCTGGCACATGGTACTATGCCCACATTTTCAGCAACGTACACCAACATGGCTCAAAGAATAGTTTGCAATCAACTATGAATGTTTGTTTTCTGTTGGTCATTGTTTTCTCAGTCTTGATGCAGACAGCCTTACATGCACTCTTTCAAAACTTGTATTATGTGGAAACATTTGACAGACGGACACCCTGTCTCATGAGAAGTGTTGCGTGAGACGGGGTGTGTCGCTATCAGAAGCTCTTTCTCTCTTTTATCCGGCTTTGTATTTGCAGGTTCTTCTTAAAACACAGATAGCTCCTCTTAAATAAGACCAGACTTATCTCGTGTCATTCAGGCTCCCCCCTTTTTTTCACTGTGGTCTAACATGAGCGGACCACCAACCTCTCATCTCCCCTGAGGAGTAAAGGCAGAGAGATAGTGCTCATCTCACTGTGCTGAAACAGATGAAACTCTGCTCAGAGCTAGGGGAGCTGGTGGTACTTTGTCTGGCCCATCTAGATGGGTTTGATAGTGCGTCACGATAAGTAACATGAAAGTACCCTGTCATCAGCTTTTTTTCTTCCCGTCTTTTCTGCCCTACAACATCACAACAGGGTGAACAGGATGGAGAAAGTGCTTCTGCATGATTCTGCTTTCTGCAAAATTGAAAGATGTTCAAATGCACAAAAAAAGGGATTTTAGATTGTTTGGCAGGCCTCTGCCCCCATAATTATCTACCTCATTGGCTCCGCTGTTCTCTTATCCATCATATTCATGTACTTGTGCACATTCTTCATTACATGGTTTCTGGACAACTCAAAGCTCGAGGCTATCAGTAATGTTACATTATTGATCTGATGCCCTGTCAGATCGTGACTGATTTCAGGAGGCCCAGAGTTTCAGTGCCAGGCAGGCCGTGATTTGTGGGTTGCAGCGAGTTCCTGAGCTGCAGCACCAGGACAGCAAAGCACAGATTTATACCCTCCAACTTTACCACTTTTCTGAACTCTGATTTTCCCTTAAATTTCCACTTAAGTAGCTTCAGTTTTTTTCCATCCTGTATGACAATGTCACATATTAACTCTGTATCAGCTGGCTGCAACACTTCATTGAAGCTACATCACATTTATATTGAGAGAAATACTCAAACCCAAGATGCCATTGCTCTATGGCTGCATCATAACATCAAATAGAAAATATCTTGATGTTTAGTTTCAGTTTAGTTTCAGTTTATACACATTTCCCTGTAATTCAGCAGGACATATTTGGTATCTTTGGAAACCTTAGGATCACCACTAGAATTTATGCATGCATTTGTAATAATGAACCCACTAAGATTTAAACAGCATTTCTTCAAAGTTGGCTAATATTATATAATCTGCCTAGAACAGCAATGTGATTCCTGTCAGACTGAGAGAGCTTTTTCTGAACAGACAGCATATTATTTACTCCCTCAGTGGTCCCTTTCAATAAATCAATCTTTTGTCTGGGCCAGTAAGTCTTAACATTGTTCACTTCAGGTGTACCAACCATGGCGGATAATGGAACACAATATGGGCTTCTTAGTGCAGCGTTCCCTCACTTTCCTCAGGAGCTGGGCACAAATGTTTCCTTTTGGCTGCAGCTCCAATATTTGACTTTTCACTGGTGGATGCTGACCATCAATAGCATCAATTTCCCTTGTGTTCACAGTTCTTATAGATGTTTATATTAATAAAAATGTCTTTTTCAAACAATTGCATAATTAGCACTATACTATTGTGCACAGTATGTTTCTTTGATGTTTGCACATGCATTTTTTTACTTTTTTTTTTTTTGTTACAGAAAATGAGGATAACATTCCAGTTCACAGAATAACAGCTTGCTTGTTGACACTGCAGGAGCTAAATGAATGAATGCTTAGCTCACATTTTAACATGGTCCTATCTCTGTTGCTATGATTACACACAGTATCTTTATGGGTCAGCCTGAAAGAATGAGGGGGTCCCAGTGAAAATAAACATTAGCTGCGAGATGTATTACACCAGATTGTAAAACATCCACCAATGACAACATAAACCCTCACCTATCTTCCTTCAGGGCTTGGGATTGTAACTACTATTGTGATTGGTCACCACAGGTGAGGCATGTTGGAGAAGCAGCGTGCCTTTCTCCTCCCAGAAAACTGTCTTTGTTTGCCTCTGACAGGGGGAATGTATGGCTAAGCATCTATGTGGCACTTTGAGCACTCAAAATGAGTCCCCTGTATTTTCCTAATGTGCACAGAGAAGCACTTTGATCTGCCCGAGCAGGAGGGTGTAAACTATCTGAGAGAAGGGGCTTCAGCTTGTCGTGGCTCACTTCTTTTAAAGGTAAACTCTCTGAATTCTTGAACCAAACCAAAGTTGTAATTGCCCATACATCAACAACAGCAAAAACAAAAACAAATCTACTTTTTTTTCTATTTTTTTCTATATTTTTTCTGGTCTGGATGACATCTATTATTTGTTTTGAGGTACATCTCATTAAAAACAAAATTTAATACAGCTTCATCATTGTTGCTGCATGCAGATCAAAGAAAAATGAAACTTCTGTCTTTAAAAATGACAAAGCAGATCCTGAAGCATAATGTCAGCCAAAACTGCAGCTTCCCTCCAGTGCTTCGGACCTTTGGTGTGACATTTGATGCAAATCTTTCCCTTGAGTCTTATTTTAGGAATATGAGTACATTTCTTTCTTCTTTTCCTAATCAAACAGTACGGTGTCTATCCAGTTTATGAGAACTGCGTTTCCAGTTTCATAACACGGGGAGGATGACCTGGCTAGCTGGCAACAGGTTTCTGATCACCTCACTGATAAGTATGAATCCAATAAAAACACACCTGCTCAGGGGTGGTGGAGAACCAGAGCCAAATAGAGTGAATAACGTGAGCTGGATATATTGAGTAGAAGTAAATGTTTCCCCTCTCAAACACTGGAACATTTAAATGCCTCCCCGTGCCATTTAGGAGAGTCTGAAGGCTTTGAAGTATAATTTCAGTCTACTGAACCAGATAATGCTGGCATCCTCTTGGTCAAGGCCTGAGAAACTGGGAAGCACAGGAGTAACTCTAGAATGCTTGAATATGATATTTCCTGTGAGTTCAACTACTCTATTCTTGGCCAGATCTGTGTGACGATTAGTTACTGGGATGTGGAAAGGTATGCCTGCACGCCTTATTAGCAGGCAGGAACCTAGGCCAAGGTAGTATAAAAAAAGAGTCCAACAACTAATAATATATGTGCACTTTTTAATACCATTTGCTAAATGGTGATAAGTATGTTTATAACAGAAGCAAAGACTTCTGAAACTAGTGGAAGGATCAGTTCTCACTTAATGCCACTTTGCAGGTTAAACTATTGCCATTTTAATTCCTCACACAGGCTTCTGTTTCTTCATCAGAGGGATTTCAGAGATTTGTGCAACAACCACAGCTCACAGTCCTGCGGGGGAAATCACTTGCAGAACAAATTCATTAATTCTCAAAGCATGGGTGAAAATCTTGCAGCACTGTCCCCAAATTTGGAATAACTAATTATTTATGAAGTTCCAGCAAAATTACCCACCTTGACAAATTTTCATGCTCTCAGTGAAAACTTACTTTTTTAATGGTAGATTTTTATTCCTAACTGGGACTAAATCCTTTAACTGTGCATCTGCCCAAAGACAGCAACATCATGTCAGTGGTGGCGAATCGTGATGCCTAATTATTGTTACTCCTTCTTCTAATTGCCATCTGTGTCTTGAATGTTAACAGTCCAATCTAACACAAGTTCCCAAGTACATTATTTATTTTCGGTTCTAATAAAAATTTGTCAAAAGTTTCTGTGTTTCCATCAACATGCAGTACATGACAAAAAAAAGCTTGAACCTTCTCTCTCCACCACATTCTCTCTCAACTCTGCTGTGTCACATCTTATCACCTGCTGCTGCAGCTTCTTGCTGTGGGTTTTCATGTTGCCTTTGATAGTGGAGGGCATGCAGGCTTTGGCAAAATAAAGGCCTGCTTGAGGCTCCACTGATTAGCCTCTACATCTGCGATAATCTGGGAGAATTCAGAAGCCCTAAGTAGCACTCTGGGATGGATTATGATTGATATGAGCATGTAATAAATGTACTATACTATCATTTTATGACTGAGTTTGGACTTTCATTATGTACGAGAAAACATGCGGACTCCATTTTTGTTTCGTTTTTAGTTTTGAATGTAATTCTCATATGTGTTGTGTGTCTTAACAGGCTTGGATTTAAGGTCACGATGTCTCACTCTGTGATAACCAAAGTGGCAGGAATTTGGCGCTGTTTTATTTATAATCTTACACTTCAGACTGACGTTGCTCAGAGGATAATAATGTTTGTGATCCACACTTGATTTCTTGCCATTTCAATTTGTCACATGAAAACATGAATAAATGAAAGCTCTGCCTCAGGCTATGATTTTAGCACAGGATTAGTTAGGTGCGGAAATTGAAAGCAGTCAGTTGTATTTGAACGCTGGTTGTTCAACTCTGCCCAAGAAATCTTCTATTTGTATTGTGCGGAAGTTTGTACCTAGATTAATGCGGCCTGTGTAACTATAACACTGCAGTTTGTAATGTCATCCAGTATGATAGGCTTTAGGGCTTGTTATTTCAAGGTGGAGTCTTCGGGTTGGCTGTGTTAAACAGCACGGCTCTTTCTTTTTGTAGTGGAGTGATGTGCCTTTCCTGGCCAGGGGATTTCCTCCTCCCAGAAGCACTCTAAGTTATTACTGTGGAGGAGGATCCGAGCTGTGCTACAACGCTTGTTTGAAGTTCCCCACAACATTTTGTACTGCTAACACTCCCAGAGATCATAGTAACAGCAGCCACAGCAGCAAGGCGTGAAACACCAAAGTGAATCTTATACTCTTTGTCTTTTTAAAAGGAGTTTAGCTTCATTATAGTCCACTTACACAGCGCTGCACTGTGACATTTGTGCAAAACGTATGGAGCTTTTTGCATTATGCACATTGGCACCATTTTTATTACAAGTGACGTAATTAGGGATTGGATGTGGCGTTTGGAGTGCAACAGATTACAGGGCTATTGATTCGCATTGATTCCTCTGAAGTGGTTTTCTGTTTTGGCTGTGATTCCTCACTGTTCTCCAAAACAACTGGGACTCAAGCGGCACGCTTGGATCACTTGTACCTTGTGACTCGCCGGGGCTTGTTCATGTTTAGCCCTGTGATTTATACAATGTAACTATGTAAGAGGTACAGATTAATGCTCTGTAAAGTAAAACCCTGTTTATACTATATCTGTGCAGTACTCTTGTCAAAAGAGATCTCCTCTTCACAATTATTAGACACATTTTTGTGTAACTGAAATGTAAACTATTTTTGCCTGTTTGAACTCAGCATTACTTGACAACAAACTGTCTAAGGGGAGTATGAACAGAAATTTCACACATAACCTTTCCCTAATAGCATTTGCATTACTTAAGTGATTTCCTTGCCATACCACTTTTGCAAAAAGGAGCAACACAGTGTGTTAAGTAATTTTTTTGCATCTAAAATAATAAAAAAGTGTTATATGAGTGTCGTTAATCTTGACAATAGTTGGCAGAGGTAATAGGGAAAATAAAACTGTTAAGGCAATTTGTCTCTCACTTTGATTTCTATTGATCTTCAGCAGGAACTATTTCATTACAATCATTGACATGCTATTTGTTTGTGGTTGTACACACTGAGATGAGTGAACTGTTCAAAAGCTAAACCACCTCGGCATCTGTCTTTGATGTTTCATGTGGTTTTGAGCTGTAGAAACACCTCTGTCGTTAGATGGAGGATTAAGTCAGTCAGTCATGCAGTGGAAAATTTTTGTCAAGTGTTTCTGTTATTGTTTTATGCTCAAATCAACCAAGAGCTGTTTTGACCGAGAGGATGACAAACAACATCCTTTTGAGCCTCCATGTCTGCTCTGTGGTCGCAGGCACGAATAATTAGTGGTATTCTGCAGGTCTGGATGTTGGCCAAAACCTGGCATTTCATCTGCCACTGTGAGCTAAATGTATATTGGGTTCAAATGAGTTGAAATGGCCAATAGACGTGCAGGGTTTCATGGTAAATTCTTCTTGCATATCGTTTTTCTCTCCCCTGTCTTTAAGTCTCTCGCTCTAAGCTCTCTTTTCTCTCTTTCTCTCCCTGTTTTGTTATTTTACCTGGAGGTGCAGGTGTGAAGGGGTGAGGCCGTGGAAAAACATTCGATTCCGTAAGCTTGTCATGAAGGAATCCATTGACTGACCTCTACATCTTGGCATACAATGACAAATGGGTTTGCAATTTTCCGCCTGACTTAGGGGCAACAAAGCACATTTCCACTTTCACCAGCAGGCAGTGAGAGTACAGTCTTCCTCGTGACCTCGCCTGCCGCGTTCTTTACCTAAGAAATATCTATTATAAAGGTGGAGTCTTTACTTTGGCATCAGGCGGGTATCTCTCTCTCCCTCTAGGGTC
>OMKZ01018550.1:0-17356 GCA_900302535.1 Neoniphon sammara | reverse complement strand
TTTCTTTTTTTTTTTTTTTCTTTTTTTTTTTTTTTTTTTTTTTTTAAGAAATGTATCAGTTAGTCCATGTGTATTTTTTATTTTTTTTTAAACATAATATCTGAAATGAAGCTCATTAATGTGGTAAAAACCTTCACTGACTGGCTAACGGAGCCAGTCTCATACAGTAATAATACCTGAGAGGATGCAGATTATGGGTGATTTGAGTCGGCGCTTTATACCAATCGCATTATACCAATTATTATATTTGGCCTGACTGTTCAGACGGAGAAAAACATGACAGTCATGAGTCGGTGACTTCACCAAAGCCTCTCCCAAATTACAACCTGCTTTTTCTATTAAAGAGGCTTACCAGGTGAAAGGAGAAGAGACAGCTCAAACAAACATTGAACATCCCAGGCCTTGGTTTGGGCTTTCCACTGTTAACTCTTTGGACTTCTGTCTCACTTTTACCTCCAGACTTCTTTCAAGAGGTTTGAGCTATGTGTTTTTGAGGATGAGAGGGTTTTAGTCATGGCAATCATCTTGTAAGTTAATATTCAGTACAAGATGGCTTTGTGTTTGCTTTTCCACATGATACACTGTACGTTTGCTCATAGATAAAATAATGTTTTATTCTTCATCAGTAAATTCTTAGAAAAAATAAATAAATTAATAAATAAAATAGATGGCATTTAGTAGAGGCCATATCATGAAGATATGCCAGTTCCATGTGTCAGATTTGATATTTTCCCTAGCTCATTATCACAATAACATGTGGCCAATAAGCACCATGTCTGCTCAGTGAAAATTAGGGCTGCCCTTTTGGAAAACTTGCCTGGGCATTTATATCTACACACGGACTGAGTTCTGCAGTGTCCTTATGTTGTTTGATTGAACCAATAATGGAGGGTTTGCATCTTCTTCTGCTTCTAGGCTCACAAGTTTGATGGTGTCACATTCATCTATTGGAAAGCTTTTTGCATTTAATTGAGAACCCACTGCCAGGCCGTCCTTTGGCCAATCAGTGAGATAAGATTCTTCGGTTCTTCCTTGCCCCACGACCGATGTTTCCACAAAGATTTGGCAAATAAATTCGGAACTTTATTCAGTTATCCGGCTAACAGACAGACAAACCAAATGGGGTGAAAACATCTAAAACTGTTAAAAACTCCATGCACCTCTTAACCACTGGAAATCCTACTGAGGGCCAGGGTGGAGAGAGAGAGAGAGAGAGAGAGAGAGAGAGAAAGAGAGAGAGAAGACACTGCGTTCAATGGCTCTTTCCTTCTGGCAACAACTTCATTAATCACGCCTCCGATCGATGGCCGCACAGGAAACAGGGGCTGCCCAGCACTGCCCGCTTACAAACAACACGATAGATTTTTCCCCACTCCATCTCTCACTTGTTGTATCTTTGACCTAGTTTGTCTCTAAATGTGGTTTTACTCTCTGCTGAACACCCAAGTGGGTATGCCCTGATGCCTCAGACAGAGGAAGAAAGACTGTGGAGAATAATCTATATGGTGGCTAGCCATGGAGAGCCATTAGAGCAAAGACTGGTATTTATTTGTTATAGTAGTACTAGCTGTATGCTCCCACTATACCACACACCATGCATTACCACACAGCATGTAGAACTGTACATTAAAATTGTTGTTTTCTACCAGATGCCATCCCATCAGGGCCCAAGAGTCTGCAGAGTTTCATTCCACCCAATTATTATGCGAGATGATTCACTCATTAGTTGGACTCTCACAGGCTTAAAGTGAGTAAATTAGTGAAATCAGGTGCTGTAGTGTTTGGTTGGAATGAAAACCTGCAGACTCTGGGGCCTCCAGAGCTGTTTTGTCAATGCATACTTGAAAATATTTCTTGACATGTTGAAAGAGGATAAGTTTAGAGAAAAATGCAGGGATGTATACAGAAAGACGGGTCCAGCAAGGCTCAATCTGTCTCACCACCCCCAAAGTTTCTAAAATCCTTTCCAGACCTGCGAGGAAAAGGTAGAGAAGATAGAAAAGACTTGTGTCCTTCAACAGCCATGTTTGTACGAAGTACTTTGGCCTGATCACAAGCATCATATTAATATTGGGAGTGTACAAATGTGCACTTACAAATAAGGTGCTGTTGTTGGGATTCATAGGTCTTATTATGCTATAATTGCACCCCATCACTTTGATAGTAACGCCCTTTGTCTGCTGATGATATCCATACCCTGCTTTTGTTGCTGCTTTGAATTGTTTCACTTCCCCTCAACTCAGACAAATGTTATGGGTCCCAGAGCTGGCCAATGAGCCGTGCAGCAGGCCTGATTAATTGAAAAATCTAAAGAGATAAAGACCATACTGCTGCCAAACTGAGGAGCACAAAAGGTAATGAAGAGATACAGACGGCTCCGCTGCCAAAGCAAAACGTAAAAACACACAGGGTATCCTCAGCAGACGTACATCTTCAATCTAATAAAGGATGGAGGTTAGATGATTTTTCAATATCCAGATTGTTCTTACAGATTGTGTAACATAATATATAACTGTAGGCAACACTTAATGTGCTTAAGTTTAGATCAAAGGTAATCTGTAGTGACGCTTTGTTTTACCATGGTCCTATTCCACTTTATTAACCTTTGAAAAACAATTGTAAATACACAATAATACGATTGTGTATAAGTACACAGGAGCGCTTCATGAAAATCTTAGTATTTCATAGTGAAGTGTGTAACAATGAAGGATGTAAACACAATGTAAGAGAGTGCAATTGTTTCTATTGTCATTGTGCTGTGAAAGTCTAACATTTTAGCTTTTGATCAAGTGCTTACTGTACAGAGGATTATTGTGCAATTAGAAAACTTTACACTTTAACACAGATTAATATATATGATACCACACTGGAATTGGAGTTGGGCCTTTGTGAAGTATAGTGTTTCCTAATCTTCTTGCTGAGTGGTCTCTAATCAGTTGTAAAATGAGAGTGAGATACCTTCTCTTTATCTCAGTAAATTAAATCAGGAACTCCATGAATCGCTGCAAATGCCCTATCTAACAAGTGGCTTAGTGGAGTTATTGAAATCGTGCAAAGATGCACGGCAGAGCGTGATCAAAAAAAGGCCTGGAAACATATTCATCAAAGAAACAGCCTCCCATTGAGACGTCTGCACACTGCTAATGATTCACACCTACAGTTACCTTGTGGGTGCTTCACGCTGTAGCTGGTGTGTGTGCGTGTTGGTGGAGTGCCATTCCACACACATGTACGCACACACACACACACCCGATACACCCCCGGGCCCTCTCATCTCTCTATACTTTGTCACAGGCTTGTTAACGTGCAGCCCAGGAGGGTTCTTCAAGGTGTTGCAGGTATCTACATCTACGCTCTCGACGCCGTCTTTTTATTTGCTCCCCGCTGTCTACAAACACTGCCAACATCCTCTGTGCTACACCCCAGCACATTTGCAGCTGCTGGTGCCTGACACTCAGTGTGACTTGCATTGCTGCAGGGTCCCTTGGAACATTGGTAACGCAGGTTGTGTGGGAGGAAGAAAAGCCAATAGGTTTATTCAAACAGAATAACTCTCCCAAGATCCAGCGTGCATCCTCCGTCCCCGCTCAGGAGAACAGTGCCCCATCTACTTGTAACCAAATGTGACCAACTGGGGGGATGCAGAGTAGGGGTTTGACAGCAGGAACCGTCAGATGGTATCTTTATTATATTACATGAGTCCTGGAGGAGTCGCACAAGCATCTGTTTCTCCACTTTGCCCCCACTGCAGTCATCCAGAAACAAACCCACTGCACTCTACTGAACAATGAGGAGAGGACACTAATTAGGAGAGCGATGCAGACCAGGCAGATGTATTGCAGTGGGGGAAAACGGATGGAAGTGCATTGTAAGTGGCTGTCGGAGTTCTTTGATTCATATACAGGAGCTTAGCGGTTGTGCCACAAATCTCCTAGCAGCCACTTGTGGTGCTATCATGAAGCTTTACTGGAGAATTGGCTGTGCGCAAACAATGGCTAATTACAACAACCGGGCTAGAAAAAGAAAGACACCTGAAAAATAATCAGTTCTATGATGTGATAAAGTTTAAGTCTGATAAGGCAGATTTGTTTCCTCATGTTGGTTTCTTTGACACAGTAAATTGTCTCGTCTTAAGCTTTAATCTCTTCTCCCAAACAATAAAATTGTTGCTTGAAAAGAGTCAGCCCAATTAATCTAAACAGACAGCTGGTCGCTGATGTAATTTAATAACATGGATTCAATTCGGTGAAGGGTATGTATCAAATATAATTCCACTGTTTATGGTTTTACGTTAAGTTTTAGAAAGCTGAATATCACTTGTATCTTATCTTGTTCATGAATAGGGTCGTTTTTTTTAGTGTGGAGTCTTTGTTCATCTCCTACTGAGAACAAATGCATATTTTTGGCAAGAAAGATGAACAGGTCCATTTTTGAGACCTCAAGTCTTATCACTGTATTGAGCCTGTTTTGCACCGCACATTTTTTCAAAACAGGGCTGCAGGTTTACTCAAGAGTAAGACAGGCTTTGTCATATTTTTGTGACTTGGTTTTTGGTCGATTACCGTCAGCTGAACACTTTGTCTTGTTTCTCTCAGAACCATCACACCATTGCTAACCTGAAAGCACGATTTGTTGGTTTGTTCCGCTGTGAAAAAGATTCCGACGTCAAAACATTAGTTCCATGTGTTATACATTTTGAGAAACGCTGGTTTCTCAAAATGTATGAAGCTAAAGTGCTAACATCGAGGACTGGAGCCAATGATGTACCACATAGATGGTTTTACTGTCTATATTCTTATTACTTAACAGTTAAGATGGCCAGTTTCCTAAAAACTGAATGCATGTATGTGTCTTGAATTGCTTTTGTAAATATCTTACCATGAGAAAGGCACCATTTCTCTTTTGAACATCAGATTTCAATTTAGGTTCTGCTACCTAATGCTAGTATTTTTCCAGAATTCCATACTGAGGAAACTTTTGATCCATTTTCAGTTGCACAGCATGTGTCTTATTGTTGCATCAACAAAAAAAAACAAAAAAAATTACCATTTCCTCTCAGAAAAGTCTCAAAATGCAAGGTCAGAATAGGAGGAAAGGTAGGCTCAACACCTCAGTGTTTCAAATTGAGCGAAATAATATCCATACATGTGACTCATAAAGGACACCTGCTCTCAGGGTCCCGCTGAGAGTGTTTTCCCAGCAGTTGGTTGTGGATCAGGGTTGAAAAAGGGGATAGAGGCCCAGTGGGAGATCACATCTGGAGTTGGGGAACGTTGAAGGCCTGATGCTGGGCTTTCAGGGCTTCATTTAGCAGCTGAGGGGGAACGGGTGGTGATGGTGAGAAGATTGAAGAATCACCACGAGTGACTCTGAAATGAAGGATTTTATTCCAAACACTATTTCAAACACTATACATTTTGGGGAATAAAAATGCACAAGAAATTCATCAGTGAATATTTTTTCAAACCCAGATGATTATATCCTTAAAAGTGCTATCTGTAGCATATTAAGTAAGGGATAATCCATGATGAAATGTGCGTTAAAGGGTTTTAATGCACAATGTCGAGGCAAAGAGGGTGGTCGCCTCCACAGAGTACGTTAATACCATTTAAAACCTCAGAGTGGATTATTCTGCTTATATCATGGCTGCTTGCCAACAAAAGATATGTAGATATAATTAATGTAGGGAGCGATATGTTCTGAAAATATTAATTTTCTGGCCGCACCATCTCCATACAGGTAAGACAGCCGAGCAACAGAGACGCTACAGCTGATTCAGCTAATGTTATTCAAGTTAGACATTGTAGATTTGTCCAAATGGATTAAATACAACACACATCTACAAAAAAAGGCTTGGCTAGCTAAGCTTTTTTAAGGTTAGTTGCTGAAAAATAATCACAATAGTTTTGAAGCAATCAGTATTTTAAAAACGTTGCAGATGGCGATGGCTAACGTAGGCTAATGTAGCTAGCTTTATGCTTAAATGTACAATCAAACACCAAAGGACATTGGTGTTCTCCTTTAAATAAAACCTTGCCTTTTCATAAAATACTTTTATGAATTGGAGGAAAGGCACACACGTGTCTGGAATTGAGTTCATGAATCAGGGAAGCTCAAAAAGACATGGTCATGATCCAGCTAACTCTGACTAAACATTTGCAGGTTTGAGCTGATGCTGCAGTAACAAGTCTTCAAGTTGCTTTGAGGAACTGAAAATCCAGGGATTGTGTCAGACTGTTGACACACTAATCCAGCTATCTCAATTATCCATATTCTGTAGGAGGAACAGGGCCCAGGTCTATTATGGCTAATATTGGTGGAGAAATTAATCTCTGTTTTTCTTCTAAAATGGATTTCTTCTTGTATTACTGTTGAACATTGGTACAAAATGGCAGCTCTAGAAAGAATTATAGAGTAAAGGCCTCTTTGATTGTGATGGACTGACACCAAAACCTGATGTTTGATGTTTTAGATCACCGAAACATTTTCTGCGATCAACCTCCATTGTAGCTGCTGGAAATATCTCAACATCACATTGTCACACTTGGCATGCTATCCACAGGAATAATAAAAATACACCAAGCAACAAAATGGATGCAAAAATTTAAACAATGTCTTAGGGTGGATTTTTCATTTAAGACTGCTCATAACTTGTATGCTTACATATACCAGTAAGAATAAGAGTGAGCGTCAATGTTTTCAAATGATGGATTTGTCCTTGATGAATGAAAATCAAATATCCCACCAGTAACCTCTATATGCATTTGGTTGTGAAAAGCCACAGTTAATAACAAAACTTTATAACACAAAAAGCAATGTTTACAGGCGATATGATTTCTGTCACCATGTGACTCATGAACACACACTTCAATTTACCTTCTTATTTAAATTATATAGATAAAAAGTGCTACTTCATTAAATAATTCTAAAGCAATGATGGCTTGTGGTTTATAAAGTGATACCTTATATCTACACTTTTGTACTTGTAGAAGGAATCGTCAAGGTAGCTCTCTGAAACTCATTTCCTTTCTATTTTTTTCCCTGAGTGTTTTGACTTGCCTGCTCTACAGGGAAAAAAAAATGTTATAGATTTTTCTCATATTGCGTTTATGGACAAATGGCAACAACATCAAAACAAACAAATACAACTTGGAGCCACTACTGCCAGACATGTACTTCAGAATTGATTTGATGTTCTATTCACTGTAAAAGCTGAACAATATGAATTTTAGGGGCTCTCTTTTATGAAGTTCAACAAAAAGAAATACTACAATAGGCCCTCGTCTGCTTCTTTTAAAATTAATTGTGTAATCGTAAGTTTCCATTCACATATTTAGACACATATGTAAATATTTATGACACTTATGCTAAATGAGCTGAAGAGTGACTTAAAATGAAAGAGGAGTAGCGGGGTGGTTGGCATTTTGTTCAAGAGCACTGTGGCAGGACACATGGGCTGTTACAGGGATCAAACCTGTGACCTTTCAGTTCTCATATTCACTCTCTAACCACCGAACCATTATAGAGCTATTAGGAGTAATAATAAAAACTACACAAAAATACTGTGATGGCCGTAATGCGTAGTGTACTGTTGTTGAATGAATGTTGGCCTTCGATGCAAACACATCTCAGTGAAATCTGACAATAAAATGCTACCAAATATAATGAGAGTTACTTCCCTGTTTAGCTCGGTGTGGCACAAGGTCACCTTTCAAAAAAATTATAAAATGTGTAATGTCACAAAATTCTCATGCTTCTTTTTTTTAAGGATAAGAGTAACTAAACACACTACTACAACTAACTTAAAAATATCATTCAAGAACACTACGACTGTGGTCTTACTTTGAATATTCCAGATTTTTAGGTTTACTAGACTGACTTCAGTATGTGTTATTTTGTGTTATTATACTCATACCTGCAAAAAAGAGATAGGGTTAGGGAATGTAGAATAGTTATTTTCCCATTGATAAACATAATTTTGAAATTAATGTGTTATCTTAGAAGTCTCAAGGATCCAAGGGTCATTACGCTCAAAACATAAATGACCATTTTAACTTTCTGTACAAGTAAGAAAAACATCAAAATTGCAGTTAGGTAGATTTGCCGTGGCAGGAGTGATACATTAGCTGAGATGTTGTATCGAAGGCTTTCAAGTTCTTGAAATTCTTGATGCATAAGGCGTCAGAGATGATGAAAGAGATGTACTTGTGCTACCGTACAATGAGGGGTTCATTTCCCAGCTGATGATGAAGTCCTATAGCATGCTTCTCTGCATCTAGCTCATCAAAATGGAAATGACTGCCTGAATTTAAGTGCAGTATGCATGAGCTCATCTCCTGCACGGTGCTAATGTTTGTAGCCAGCTGCCAGCAGCTGTACACTGGCATTTACACAAGAGATACAGCTTTTCTCCTGAATTTCTAACAAGATAGAGCCCTGAGTTTGCAGTCAGTGTTTAATAAAACTATATGAGGAGTTCCTTCCAAAACGAAAGATTCCTTACCTGAAAATAGTGATATTGTACATGCCCTCATAAAATGAGTTACAGCAGAAATTTAAAAACAGTTTATTAAACTTCAACAAATGCAAACATAACTTAACTTACAATGAGTGAGCTGGTAGGGATTCAGTGTCTTGTGCCTGTGGATACACATGGCTTTACCTGTAATGGGGTTTAAAGGGAACATGCACTCTAAATCACTTAGCCATTGGAGCTGTACCTTGAATTTCTAGGTGTGTTTTGTTTTTTGGTTGGTCTATTTTTCATATTCCTGTGGATAACGGGCCAAACATAGACAATGTGACATCATGACCAGATATTTCCAGCAGCTACATTGGCATTTGACCAAAATGTCACGAACTAGTTTGCTTAGTATGCTCAGTATATTTATGTCTGCACATCTGTAAAAGCAACAAGTTCATGCCCCCTTTTCTGTTGAAAGGCATCCCAAGGCATTTCCCTTAATTAAAGTGATAATCCAAAACATTTTAATACAAATAATTTGATTTCACAAACTGATATGACACAATAGTGATTTAGCCGATACCCAGAAATCTTTTGCATTTGCTGTTATTAACACTGCCTATTAGGTCTTCCTTTGGCACACAGGAGGCGATGTTACATTCCTGGCGGCACGAAGGTTTGCTTAGAATAAATAGTAAAAATAGGTAATTAGCATGCACAGCAATCATCGCTATGAATGAAAACACAAAGGAAAGAGAGCTAACTACAGAAATTCAAACTTAATCGACAGAAAATCCCAAGGAAAAAGACGTAACAGTACTGCCCGCACTGTTTGATTGACAGGTGATCTCTGGGAAGTTCAGTGCAGAAACACTACAGTAGCACATGCTTAGATAGAGACTAAAAAAAGAAGAAGAAGAAAAACAAGAACCTTGCAGTTTGCCACGTTAAAGTGGAGGGACATGATGCATGGTAGTCTGTAATGAGGAGCTCTCTGCTTGGGGGAATGGAAGTGTGCATCTTTCCAGCTTGAGAGTTTGGTAGTGTAATCATGCCTGAGAATTGCACCTTGCAGCCTGTGGTTTGAACACACCTGCAAGTGTCGATCTATGTCTGTTAGCTGTTGAGGCACGGATAAAAGAACTCCTTCGCCTCCGCACCTGCCATACGTGACACTAAATCCAGCCGTTATTCTTACTTACAAAGCAGCTTTAAGTGGGGAAATGTTTGGTATCATTTGATGGCGAGCTCTTGTGTGCAACTTTATTTCAAGTAGGAGAGCACTTGAATATTCAAATGAGAACTTTAGCTCTGAAAGGGAAACGAACAGGGGAAACAACAATGAAATGCCTCCCATTCATGAGCTTAGGAAACAGACCGTGAATGGAACGGCATGATGCTGGAGGAGTGAAGGAGCAGAGAACGATACTGCGAAAGACACTGAAATGACAGCAGCACAAGACCAGAGCAGGTATCATGTATGGGTTCGTGGTGACTTTAGTTATTGGCTCTCAGAAAAAACGGGGAAATTGTTGGTTAACTGGATGAATGAGGGTCGTGAGAGAGTTAAAGAGTTGCAGTACATATCCCTCATGTTGAATTTCTTTCTTTTTTTTTTTTTTTTAAATGTCATCAAACTTAACTTTCCTTTATTTTCTGCCACTCCTTGGCATGTAGAAGAAACTGCTGCAAAATTTATATTTTTATGCCTGTTCTTTAATTAATTTCTTCACCTGAGCCATATTGAGTGGGTGTGCACAAACATCGTGGTGGTTTGGAAAGTGTGGTATTTATCAAGGCAGGCTAGCTGTAGATGTACATATGCACATTTGATAAATGACTTTTGTCATATGAGAGAATTTGCAACTTTTTCTATGCAACTTTGACAAACGAGGGCCCTGGCTTGGGTTTTAGAGAAAAGGGGGGTGGGTGTGAGCTGTTATGTCGCTCAGTTAATGAAGTGGTTGAATTAGAAATATGACACCTCCTGAGGGTTCAATCAATACAGATAGATATCTATTTTTAAGAGAGCAAATTTTTCTCCTCCAACATTACAGCATTTCTCAATTTTGATAGGCCATTCACAGTATATTGCTGCTACTAGTAGTGGAGCTGGCTGGCCAAATAATTCCTCAGTACCCATTTGCACAATAAGACCTTTCTACAATTTGAGTTGCATCATGTTTTATGAGGAACTTGTTAAATTTTATTCTAACTGCTGCTATTACCATTATTACTACTACATTACTACTACTACTGCTGCTATTACTACTACTAATTGTGTAACTACGACTACCGCTTTTACTAATAGTATTACCACTACCACTGCTGGGGGTGTTGCTATTAATACTGTATTGTATTGTTGTGACTATTACTGATAACACTGCTGTTATTGCCACCACTGCTGCCACTACTGACTTGATCCGACAGTGTGAAATTCCTTTATCACTTTGTAGTGTTTATCATCCTGATTTAAGTGGTCACTGATGATTTGCAGTGTGTTATCATGTGTATAGTATTACTAATCCCAGTTAGATCCGTCCCTTGTGACGGCTGTATCAATTGCCTTGCGCATAAACCCCTAGCAACCAAAGTGTTGCTCAGGGCGCCTGTTGCCAAGCTCCTCCTTTGTCAAGCCTCGATATTCCTTTCTCTATAAATAGGTTTATCTCTATTGAGGTCAATTCAGCCTGGTGGATACAAAGCTGGGATCCCATTTATTGTCAGTGGAGCAGTTCAAGGATTTACATTTACATTTAAGGAGTTTAGCTGACGTTTTTATCCAGAGTGACTGAGAATGAGCGGGGTTCAGGGTCTCGTTCATGGCCACCGGCGCGACATGTGGCTGTTGCTGGGACAAACCCTGGACTGAAGCCTGTTACTCTCCATTTACAAAAGCATCTCTATAACCTGTGGGCCAACCTGCCATCTCTTTGTGATATTATTGAAAGAGTCAAGAGAGACCTGGCTAACAAATGAATTACATTGCCAAAGGTCCCTTTAACATTTGTTTTGCCTTTGACTTATTTAATTTCCTCATCCTAAACCCTTAAAGAAGCGAGGATCGGTCAAAATGATTCAACTCTCTCACTCCAAATGTGCTAAGAACAAGAACACCAAACCCTGCTATCACTTTCTCTCTAAATAGATTTATCTCTTCTGGGGTCCAACTCTGCCGGCGTTCAACTTAGTGGATATAAAGTTGGATTCATTATCAAGGAGAAAAACATTTTTCTCATTGTGGCATCAAGGGGTTCTTGACTATTTTGCTGGGACAGTCAGTTGATTGCCAAGCTTCTCTTTCACAGCACCTCACTGTTCCTTCATCTATAAATAGGCTTTTCTCTACTGAGGTTAAGTTCCCTTTTGGTCATCCAACAAGCAGTCGGTTTAATAATTGGCTGCCTTTCCATTCTTTTTGCAAGCTATTACATCTATTCCACATGAAGCCGTCACCTTTATATCATGCGGTGCGTACGCTCGCTGCGCCGCGTCAGTGAATCTTGCTTATGATTGGCTCGTTCTTTAATCAAACAACCATCTGGAGTTCTTCCTTGTGAGCTTAATAGTTATTGCCTTGCATTGCTCCCACATTTGTCCACAAATGAGCAGATGTATATGCAGGGGCACGCACGCACACACACACACACACACACTATTCTATATGCCCAGCTGTCTCGTCATTGCAGTCCTCTGTAATGTAAATCCTCACATCATGAATAAAATCATCTCTCGGTTACATTTAACCACACGCTGGATCATTCCATATCCCATGGTTCAGTACCAGCCAAAGTATTAGTATATTGATTTCACAGTGGGAAATTCCTTAATCACTGTTTTTTCATAATTGAACGGATAACATAGCTTAAAAATGTAATTTTCTATGGGTACAGATTTAGTTGACATAACTAGTGGGGACAATTTATGGAGGAGGTGATTTGTTCAAGACTTTAAATGTGGGTGAGATGTCATTGTATTGCAGTGTGCACAGCATGGACTGCTCACTGACCATGACACAGATTGAGTATTGCAGCAATATCCAGAGGTGCAAAAATCATGTTCTCATTCCTCCGATATATACCATGTAATCATTGATGTGATATTTGTGTCCTCAATTACTGTACATCAAATCACTTCCATGTTGGTGGAAGCTAGTACGGCTCTGAGTAATTGAATCGTGCCATTATTCAACCCAAATGACTTGATTAGGATTTCATTATGGTTGCTGCAGAGTGCTGTCCTTCAGACGCTGTGCTTGCTGAGGCTTCCTCAGCCCTCTGACTGCGAGGGTCTGGGGTGAAGCCCAGAAATAATCGCCCCGGTGGCCTTTTGTGCACTCAGCAAGGCGAGATGGGGAGTTCATTTGCCGTGAAAATTTATATCCCCCTTTTCCTTGGCTCCCGGTGCTCCCCCTTCCCCACCACACACATAGCTCTATGGGAATTCTTCTTTCCGTGGGCAGCAGCCGCCATCCCTGACACGCCACATGTTTTATCGCCCACTAAAGCATAATGCTCCACTCCTTTTTGATATTGATTTATTTATTTATTTTCCCATGCTGCTTGTAAGCCCCTATGAACGATTGGGCGCTCCAGGCCTGCTGCGACGCGATCTGAGGGGGGTGTTAAATATATTGCCAGCATTTGTTTCCCGCCTCTAAGTGGATCGGACGACACCACAGACAAATACTCATCCCCCGAAGTAGAGAGCCTCGACAACAAAACAAGTATGTCCTCTGCTCCATAATCCGTATTGCATTCAGTCGTCTGGCGGGGGCAGAATGAAATGGAAGACTTTTATTATCAGAATCATATTGCTGCGCGTGTTTGTCCTAGATGAGTTTTGCACAGCAGACCTGCAACTCTGCACCAGACTCTGGTGCAGACTCTGCACTTAATTGTCTTATCCAGAGCAACATACAAGTTGCCGGTGTAAATTACACATTTCTCATTATGTTTCTTTAAAGAATAAATTACTTTACTTATCACTCTCTGAGAAAGTAATTAGTTACACCACTTGTCACATCACTCACACATTACATACTAAAATGCCTGGGTTACTGGTGTTCACTTGGCCAATAAATATTGTAGGCCTAAACCCACATTATCATCAGTCTGAATAATAACTTAAATACATACTGAGCCTACATTAAGGTTCATAACGGGTGTAAAAGCATGTAAATGTCTATGATTTATAATGCAGGCTAAAACTAAGATGATTACTGAATCAATCACTTTGATGCTGTATAACTGGAGTTTGGGCATTAGAATGACCTGTTCTCATTTTCCATTTTGACACAGTTTTCCCATCTTTCTCCAGCATAAAAATCAATTCTGACCAAAATTTCATTCCTTTTTCCCCCATTATTTTCATTAGTTGTTGTCTGCCACCTGATGAGGTCGGAGGGCGGGGACTAGGAACTGGTGTGTGTCTGTTCCTCTATCCGTTCGTCACACTGTAGCATAACTTCCAAACGGATGCTCAGATTTCCACCAAATCTGGTGGGAAAAGAGGGTCCAGGTTGAAAACGTCTGCTCTAAAAATGCTATCCTTTAAGTCTTTCATAGAAATAACAAGATGTTTTTTTCTTCTCCCAAATAGATATATTTTATGTTGGAATAAATCTCTTATTGCATCTGCCTAGTTGATATAAACAGCCAGTAAATTGGGACCCTGGGACAGAAGTGCTGGAGGACTGCAATATCTCTTACACTCAGTCTCTTACTCTTCAACTCCATATCTCTCACTTTCTTATGAGTAACCCCCCCTCCCTCCACCCCCCTCTCTCTCTCTCATTCACTCTTTCAAGCTGTAACAAAAGAGAAAAATTGAGGGAGTTATCACAGTTTTTGCATAACCAGCCCATCAGTCTTGTACAAAATCATGTTTATTCATTTTGCCCTCGGGGGAGAGGGGGTAAAAAGGAGATGATTAAATTCTAATTTGACCTCTATCATAATTTAGCTGAGCCTATTATGATGTCAATCATTTGAACTCAATTTTGCAGTGAGGAGAGAGCGAGTGTGTGGCAAGGGGAAAGGGGGATTAGAGTCAGTTTGGGGACCACACAGTCGCTGTATCGAATTGGTTTTATCCAGCCACATGTAATTTTTTCCCTGGAGAGAACAGAGCTTGTTCAAATGTTCGATGTGTGAAGTGTACATGATAAGGCATCAAAGGAATGATGGACTTGACTGTAGCCAGTGAATGATCGCTTAGTTTGCATGTAAAATTGTGCTCCGTGGGGGAAAATGATTTGCTAATTACACTGGTGAGTCATAGATGTGAAAAGCTTCATACGATGAGGACGTGCTGTCAAATGGGTGAAACTACTCCCACATGGTGGATTAAATAAATGTGTTCAGTCATCTAGCTGTTTATGTTAGGGGTCTGTGTTATTTGTATTTCTGATAATGGCTTTTCTGCTGAATAAGTGTTATACGCCACGGCACACTACAGTACGTCCTGCACATCTATTAGTTTTAGTCTGAATATGCTAGAAATGTGTGCATGAGGTCTTTCCTTTCTGATACAAGGGGAACCAGATCTGCTCAGTATTAAGGCCATCTTCACCCCGGACATGTATAAGTTTATTTTGACTGTGGAGCTTTTACTCATGTAGTTTGGTTTAATTAGTCAGAACAATGTCATTTAAACAGACAGGCAAAGGCACAGAGACACCTCAAAATGCAAGCTCCTCTCCCAGTGAGAACATAATCCAGGCCAACTAGGAAATTATCCCAAAACACAAGGTTTTACAGGTACAAGGAGTGATGGCCACACATGCCAGAAAGTCTGTGACAAATTAGAGCGACAACAGTCTGGACAGATGCTCATATTCATTTATTCTTTGTGTGTTCTTGACTGGTATGAGCAGCCAAGAAGGTAAATAAGAGCCAATTCCATCATTCTTCATAATCAAGTTTAAGTTCCAGGGACTGGAGTCAAGCAGAGCAAGACTCGATCTCGTTCTGGAAGAAATGTCCCCAGCCATTTACTGTGGTTTGTATTGTCTTGAAACTCACTTTTGAACTATTTATAGAGATGTGTGGCTTGCATCAACACCTGGGTTATATATTCTAATAATTCAATTGGATTATTTTTATTTTAGTAATTTTCAGAGCTATGCCAGCACTAAAGACACGTTTAGTTTCACACATCCGCTCTCCAAGCCTGATACCATGCCTGAACTGTTTGTGAGTTAGCAAGATAATTCACCTTCTATTGGTGGTGTCCCTTAGCGATGTTCTCTGTTTTTAAGAATGTCATGAGAAGTTCATGGCAGAAATCATGACAAGATGTGGTGGAATTTAGCTGTTTTGAGGGTCATATCAGATGTCCAGGTAAGTAGCCTAAACATTATACCTGATTTGTCTGAGCAGCCCTTGCGGTGCACAAAAGGGATAACAGGCTAATGTATTGTGGAAATTGACTAGAAACAAGATTACAATTCTTTAAAAAAGAAAAAAGAAAAATAAATCAATTTGAGGCTATTTGTTGTGACAAAATCTGACAAAATCTCTCACCTGGCAGGGTGACATGCTACCAAAACTCTGCCCAGCTACATCTCAGTCCATGACATTTGACAAAAACACAACAAAGCAAATGTTCCAACTATAGTTTGGACCAAATGAAAGAAACTACAGGGGCAGATACTGCACATCCTCACAGTACAGTAACATTCTTACAGTATAGTAGGCCAGTTTGAACACAGTATGACGCTTGGTAGGGCCTTGTATTGGCAAGAATCTGGTGATACAATATGAATCAAGATACAGGGGTTACGATTCAATACATTGCGATATATTGCAATACTGTAAACAAGGCGATATTTTGCGATTTTTTAAACAGAATTTTAGGAAAGCTCTCATAAAGAAAACACCACAGCATGCATAAAATCTGGATAAAAAAAATATGCAATCAGAACAGTGGGATCTGCATTTGCATTATCACAGAGATAGATCACAAAGATTACAACATTGCTATCTAGCGGTCGGGGGTTTAAACTCAACACAAAATGAGCCACTGCCACAAATCTTTGCATGTAAACTATTAATTAAAAATCAATACAATATCACAAAACATAATATTGCAATACTCAAATGCATCCATATTTTCTTACACCCCTAGTACTTGTTATGGTGCAAGAGAAAAGCACCATGACCTACAGGCTTTAAGAACTGTCCACTCACATTTTCACAAACTGACATTTTTGCAGTTTCTGTGTATCTGCCTTGGTTAGTGAGGCTTGTGCCGGTGTGTTTTATGCTGTTTATCTCTTATGTTCTGAACTAATTCCACGAAAGGTCTCTGTCTTGTTTAGCTCTGCGTGTCGGTAGAGAGCAGGCAGGTCTCTTTTGATGCCGCTTCTTAATGGCTAAGTGTCTCCGGTGTTGTCGACAGTGTCACGTCTCCCTGCCTGGGAAATCTCCCTGTGTTTTCCCGTGTTTACCGAGTTGTCGGATTGGCTGTTGTTGGCTCATGTGGGCGATACGATGTTGCCGTTGTTGACAATGTTTGATCCTCCGGCTGTTTCTGACTTGTGAGTTGGGATGGCACGTGTGTATGTGTGTGTCTGTGTGTATGTGTGTGTTTGTGCGTGTGCTCAAGCCAGCTGTACTCTGCTGTTTGTGAGTGTTGTTAATGACTGTTCTGTTTGAAGACTGCATGTGTGTCGGGTGTGTATCTGCATCTGTCTCTGGATGTATATATGCGTGTGTATCTGTGTTTGGTGTGTGGTGTATTTAGCCCAGCTGCACATAGTCCTTTTCATCAGAGGCTCAAAGGCTAGCAGACCAGAGGGATCCACTCAGCAGGGGAAATCACTTCAGAGGAGGAGGGGGAGGTCTGCTCAGGGTTATCTCCCGCAGCGACCGGAGCAGGCTGTGGGGA
>OMKZ01018548.1:3703-19294 GCA_900302535.1 Neoniphon sammara | reverse complement strand
TCACTGCTGTGGGGTTGTAGTCATATTTCTGTTATCCCAAGATTCAGTGTTTGTCAGGAAAATAGGTTAAGGTGAGAGTTAGGGCTAAGGATGGCCGGTGTGGTGCTACAAACTTCATCCTTGTTCATCAGGGAACAACAAAGGTCCTCTTGCTGCGGTCCTTTGGTTGCAGTCTTGTCATTGTGGCTCCAAGAGTGCAGCCAACCCTCTTTTGTTTATTAAAATATTTTCAAAGTTGTTCTACACATTCATGACCGCTGGGTGAAGAATCCTCTTGATTTTGATGACCCCACAAACTTGCCTCTAGCACTATCATTAGCCCAAACTTTCAATTTGTGAACGTGATAATTACAGGAGTTTATCTTTGAATCTTCAAATTTACTTTGCACCCAAAACTGCCAAACAAACTGAAAACTGACCCACAGTCTATCTGACATCTTACACTACATACTGGTACTGCTCTGTGCATTGCGTTCCAAACCACCAAAACATGCTTTTTTTTATTCATTCAGGTTTTATTTAATCCCTTTTGCGTTATTTATTTATTTACAGACAAAGTAGAGAGAGATGGGTCAGACAGGGCAGAGAGAGGGGGTGACATGCAGCTCAGTTTTGACTCAAACCTGGGCCGCTGCAACAAGGACTTTGTGGTACGCGCTTTACTGGTCGAGCCACTGGAATGCCACCAAACAAGCTTCTTTAAACCAACTTGATCTCTACCACAACATCAAACCTCAATTATTCTGGCTACAAAGGTGGCTGCTTCCACTGACCCTTGACTCCTTGAAATATTCCACACCATGCAGAGCTGCTTCTCTTTCCTCTGTCCTACACCTGTCTTAAACCCAAACTTGGTTAAAATAATTGCTTTTATTTGTGGGGCAACACGTTGTCATTTTAACTTTAACTTCAAAGATTGTTATATCACATCCTATGCATTGGAAAATAGAATATCACATTTGTATATTAACATTTTATTGAATAAATGATGATGATGATGGACTGGTTAAAAAGATGTCACCTTTTTTTTAAAATTAAAATTATTCTTTATTATTATTATGTATTACTTTTTTAAATTTAGAATTGACATTATGCTCACCATTTGTTTAATAAATTCTACTTTATTAATTTATTAACTGCAATTTTATTTATTAATTTATCATTCATGTATTTTTTATTTATTTTTTATTGGGATTAGAAATCAAAACTGTTATGTAATTTTATATTATTAGTTTGACTTTCAAAACACCCTTCACTGTCCCAGAGGAGGAAAAACATGATGTAAACAAGTCTTGTGTTGATATTTAATGCACTTTCACACTGACATCTCCTACTTTGTCCAGATGTATAGCCTAACTCTTAACTGCTTCAGGCATTCACTTAATTTACAATATTGTGATTTCATGACTGTTTTTCTTCTAGGTTTTCAGGAACACAGCTAAGTAAATATGAAGAACGAATCCTTCTATATCAACTTTGAGTTGAATCTGGACCCATTTTTCATTCCACGTGGGGGGAAGTATCCTATATTTTTTCTTGGTATTGTTATTTATTTTTTTGGCATATTTTGCAACCTGACCTTGTTGACTTTAATTATTCTGCAGAAGAACCTTCACAAGCCCATGTATTTCATCCTGTTCAGTCTTCCGCTCAATGATCTCATAGGGATAACTGCAATGTTACCAAAGGTGCTATCAGACATTGTGACAGGGACAAATAAGGTTTATTATCCTCTTTGTATTTTGCAAGCATTCTTACTCCACATGTATGGTGGTGGAGTTTTGTTTATTCTTGCAGCAATGTCCTTTGACCGTTATGTTGCCATCTGCATGCCGCTCCGTTACAGCTCAATTATGACAACCAGAGTGGTTATTTGTATAATCTCTCTGGTTTGGGCTCTTGACTTTGTTTTGATTGTATCACTATTCTCTCTGCAAACAAGGCTTCCCAGGTGTAAATCTGCTATTATGAATGTCTTCTGTGATAATCCGTCTCTTCTGAAACTCACATGTGGTAACACCGCAATCAATAACATCATAGGATTATTTAACACAGCTGTCATGCAGCTTGTGAGTGTGTCTGTTCAGACATTTTCTTATGTGAAGATTCTGATTACTTGCTTGGTTACAAGGAAGTCTGAGGCAAAGACAAAAGCTATAAACACATGTGTGGCACAGCTGATTATATTCATCATATTTGAGATTGTGGGAACTTTCACTATTTTATCATACAGGTTCAAAAATGTCTCAACTGACTTACAAAAGATAATGGGCATGCTTATATTCCTTTTACCTCCACTTCTGAATCCAATTGTATATGGGCTGAATACAAGTGAGATACGAGGCACTTTCCTGAAGGTCTTTAAAAACAAAGTAGCAGTCTAAATCTTTGCCAACATAAAACCTAACAAAACAAGGTGTATAACTGCATTGATGACCCACTGTCACCCTGAAAGACAAATTGGCTTCATGGAAAATCATCCTCACATTGTGCTCAGTGCACACTGTCCTATCTGGGAAAAAACAAAAAACAAAAAGAAAAACACAGATTTACCATTCATAAGATGTGATAACACAAAGCAAAGTGATTTAATCCAGTGTTTTAAAATTGCTTGTCGAAGGAGAAATGACTTCCTCTTAAGATGCTTAGATCATTTTATCAGTGTAAAGCAAAACTTTTTTGGCTCTGATGCAAGAGCAAGCTATTCAAGAACCATAACACATACCCATGGAACCTGCTGAATAATTAAAGAAACAATAACAGTTATACATGAGACCATAACAATCACTCGAAAACCACTGAGAACCATCTTGCTCTACATGGAAATTTTAAGTCTTGAATGGAAAGATTAAATTCGGGAAATTATGCTCAGACTTCTGTAGACCAAAATTCCAAATTATAACACATCTGAGAGACTTTTACTATACAACATAATGGGAAAAAAAGGATTGGACCTATGTTTAGTATATGTTGGATAACATACAGTGTATAGACACCTAGTAAACAATAGTTAGCGTTGGGTATACATATTCACTTAAATTTTAAAGCCTGAAAATGAAATGTTTTTTTTTATTTATACAAAAGGTGTTAAATCATGGTGAATTCTTAATAATATGTTATTAGGTAATGTATCCTTTTAAAATGTGTGTTGTGATCTGTTGTATTGTTTCTATTAGTATGTACATCTGTGTTTATGTTTGTAACCTGGAGAACTTGTGTAGACAGCATGTAATTCTAACATGAGGTATAACAGACTCATACATAACTTGTACATGCATTACTTGGATTTGATTTAAAGTATTCAGTAAAACTGATTTTAGAATTCTGTCTTGTTGTCTTGACATTTGATAAAATGTTCCATTTTATTTTTTGTAAAGCAGAGTAAATTCTATAGTCATGTTCCTTAAATATTGACAGCGATGTCAATATTAATTTCATGTACTCTAGCTACCCAGCCTACCTGGAGTGTAAGGCACAGGAAACTCTTCATCTGTTTATCACTGCAATGCACTGCAGTGCTTTATATAATCCAAAGAAAATAAGTGTTAAACAAATAAGCACATACTGTAAAAAAAAAAAAAAATCAGTAGTACTAATAAAGTGTGCCACACAGAATACAACTCTCTGAAACAAATCAGATCATACAGATCAACATATGTGCAAGTCACTCACTATGACACTAGTTAGAGCACAAAATGTTTGGTTCGCCAGATCTCATACCAAAAATGCCATCCTCTGGTAAACCACTGAACATTTTTTTCTGCAGTCGCTAATGTAAAGTATACCTCTCAGACCTCTGGCCTTTGGATATGGCTGTGATTTCACAATAGCTATTCTTAATAAGAAAATACATTCTTATAATTCTTATTAAGCCTTATGCCATCAACATATAAACATAGGAGTTTTGCATATCACATTGTAGTTTGATCAGTTGTATATCTGCCATGGATATAATATAATGATGTTAATGTGCAACATGATCAGTACAGGCTCTCCCTCTCTTAAAAACATACTTTGTCATTTATCTGTCTGGACCTGGAAGTCCCACAGGATCTTAGTTATATCATTGTCAATCACCCTTTACGATGTCTCCCATCTAGATTTAGGTGGGTCCAGCCCATACTCGGCACAGATGTTCCTGTACACAAACCCACAACCTGGTTGTGTTGCTCAGTGTATGCTTTTCCTGCTTGCATCTTACACTTTGCTACTGTGTGCTGGACTGTCTCAGAGGCCACTTTGCATGTCTGCATCTCAGGTTGATCTAGTACCAAGAGCCTGCTCTAGTGCTGGTGTGATTAGTGCCTTGGTGCAGTCCTTCAGCTTCTTTGAGGCACTGGTAGGATTTCCCAATGTCAGCCTCTGCTACTATCTGGTTGTGTACATTCCACAGAGGAGCTTGGCTTACAATGGCACCTCCTCTACTTGTTCTTCATCCACATTCCCTGTCTGCTGGTGTCTGAGATATTTTCTTAGCAGTTCATCTTCGGGGGGTCTTGTATGGATGCTTCTAGGATCCATCTTACTCCGTGGAGGTGCTTGGATGTTGTTATCTTTCTTGGCTCCTTATCCTGGTTCCCTGTATGTCTGTTATGTGGCCCTCTAGCAGTTCAGCCCCTGCAGTCCTAATCATCTTTCCTCTCTTCCAAACCATTTGTTCACATTTCTCTAGCCTGAATGACATCATCATCTCATTTGGACTTTGCATACAGTTGGCATACAGCTGGCATACAGTTTTATGTTGTCCATTTATTGTAAGCTAATGGTAACTCCATTCTTTAACATGTACCCATATCAAATCTTAATGACTATCTGGCTGAGGGGGCACAGGCCTATGCAGAACATCAGGGGGGACAGCGCATCACTTTGGCATATTCAGATACAGATACAGATACACTTTATTGTCACTTTATTGAAATTTGTCTTGGACACTAGGAAGCCTGAACAGGGGCCATCATATGATGAAGGCATCATATGATGACCCCTGTCAGTCTGTTAAGATCTGCATGGTCCGATCTGTTTTTTTGTTGTTGTTGTTGTTTTTGTTTATTTATTTTTTATTTATTTATTAGATTTTTCAGCTGCTGCTGTAAAATTACATTTATTTCATGATGCAACTCTCTCTCTCTCTCTCTCCTTTCACACAAAGGCTTGGCTATTCCACAATCATACTTGCCAGACATTTTCTTAAGAAAGTAATGGTTGATCAGTTATGATGACCTAGTGTAAGTTTCATGTGTATATCAAGCTTGATGGCTCAAGAGTGTGTTTTTAGGCAGACCATTGACCTAGAGATGAAAATGTCATGGCAAGCGGCAACATTTTGATTTACGATCAATTATACCCAGTGTCAATGGTGCAACTGGACACTAGCTTTTAAGCTTTTAATTATTTTGCTGTGTTAATCTCAAATTCCCAGGATGATTTTTGTGTCCATGCGGTGCACCATGTGCATATTGTGTTCAATTTTGTACTGAAGGAGGGCCTCTCAGTTTTTCAGGTCAGTGCTAATGCTCTTTAGTGAGACCTTGAAGGTGTCCTTGCAGCACTTTTTTGGTAATGCTCACCGGCCACTCTTGAGCCAAAGGTCTGCTTAGGTGATCTTATGCAGGGCACCCTGGTTACATGGTCAGACCATTTGAGGTATACCTTCATAAACATGGTGGGAATACTGAGTATGTTGGCCTAATTGAGGACCGCTGGGCTGGGAATTTTGTCCTGTCACTTGATTGTCAGTTTTCTCAGACACAGCTCAGATGCCATCTGGGCAATCTGATGGGTTGTGCTTGTGCTTCAATGCCAATAAAAGAGGATGTGTTTCAGAGAATCTTAAGTTATGACTCCACTGTAGCTGAAGGCTGACATGCCACACCATGCAAGAAGTAACAATATAAGAGGACAGGTAAAAAAAAATCAACAGCAAGTAATCTAAAACTGTTTGCTTAGTAAGTATGCTGACTTTTTTCAGTTTACATTGTTTTTTTCCACTGTGCAAGAGTTCTGAGGAATATAATGTTTTCTTTTTTTTAACAGGAGAAACCAGCAACAACAACAACAAAATAGTATAGTTATGTATACAAATGACTCTCTTTCTCAAGGAACTTTACTAATAATGGAATCATTAGACATATCTTCAGCAAATATTTACCCAGCATTCCTTCTTGGGACCCTTACATATATAATTATTCTGTTTTGCAATTTGCTGGTATTAACAACTATTGCCATGAATAGGAAGCTGCATAAGCCCATGTTTATTCTGCTTTTCAACTTGCCCATAAGTGACATGATGGGTGCTACAGCATTTTTCCCTCAGCTGGTGCTCAGCATTGTGTCACAGACCAGATCAATTTCCTTCCCTGCATGTTTTATTCAGGCTCTTCTGATTCATCTTTACGGTTCAGGGAATTTGCTAATCTTAAGTGCCATGGCATATGACAGATATATTGCTATATGTTTTCCCTTGAGGTACAACTCTATCATGACTCAAAATAAGCTGTTAGGAATTATTATTTCTATTTGGTTCATAGATTTTTTGTTGATCTTACTTCTCTTTGGTCTGGTCATACGGTTAAAATTTTGCAGGACAAATATAGTGGATGTATACTGCAACAATCCATCATTAGTGAAACTGGTCTGCGAAGACACTAGAGTGAACAACTACTATGGGTTGTTTGTTACAGCAGTTCTCCAGGGAGGAGCACTGGCAGTGATTGCATACACATACATCCAGATCTTGCGTACTTGTGTAATAACTAATCAGTCGCTTGCCCGGCAGAAAGCCATTCAGACATGTGGCACTCATCTAGTAGTTTTCTTAATCCTCCAAATTAATACTTTCTTTGCAGTGATTTCTCACCGGTTTGAGAATGTACCCTCTTACATAAGAAGGGTTCTTGGTGTGTCAATTCTAGTTTTCCCCCCCTTTTTGAACCCACTTATATATGGACTGAAAACAAAAGAACTTAGGCAAAGTATGATGATGTTCTTCAAAAGAAGTGTGTCTTCAACCCAGTAATGACAAGAAATAAGTCTTGAATATTCACTGTCCTATGGTTTCTATTACCTTTCCAGAATGTGTCATAATTGTTTTTATTTATTTATTTTGTTGTTGTTTTTAATAGCATCATTACAAATAAGGGAAGTTCAGTTCTACAGTGTCATACACTAATTTTGACAGTGTAATGGAATTGAATATATAGAGCACAAATAGAGCCTCTTTGTACAGGCAAAGTACTAGAATATAGTCATTCAGTCATATAACCTTACACTATGAACAATCACCTATATGTTTGATAAAACTAAGAATCAATTGCAACAACTAAGGTCATATCTCTGTGTCTCTATGTCATCTTAATTTATAATCAACAATATAATGACAGGCACGTATGTGAGGGAAAGACTGGGAAAATGAATCACATTAATGACACATCCTGGTATAACTGAAAGACTGCTGAGATGTATAAGCAAAATGTCACCAATATATCACTGATGTCAATAAAAGACAGCTGCAAATGTAAATGCTTCTGGAAATAAAAAAGAAATTGCTAAATGTATGCAATTAATGCAACTCCCTTACTAATGCATGCAATTAAAATGATTTAATAATAACCTTAATGTCTACACTTGTGCCTGTGGACGTTTTATATTTTTACAGTCAGGGTGAAATAAAAGAGGAACCACCTTCCTATACCAACAGCCAAAGTGTTCTTCATTTTTGTCATATTTACTAAATGCTGCAAATATGGGATCTGTTAGACTTATAATGAAGACTAAACATGATTAACGTAAACATGATTTTTCATGTTGGCTAATGAAGAAAAGTAGCATAGCCTCAATTATGCATTTATTTGGTGCTTTGCTTGCAGGATAAGATTAAAATTAGGATGAGAAAGACAGACTAAGGGTACAGACTTACATATTTTGGCTGACAAGCATGATTTTTTTCTTTTATCCTTTATACTAATGAGAAAACCCGGTGTACATGGTAATCAGGAAGACTACACCGATTGTGCTGCACACACACACACACACCACCAACTTCCACCAGATACAGGGCCCAAGCCTAGTCAGCACAAAGATGCTCAGGGAGTTATATTTAAGTCAAAAAGTAGGAAGTCCCATCATCAAGGTCCATGTACTGCCTGAATGGCTTTGTTATTACAGAAGTGATATCAGACACAGTAAAAATAAATAAATAAATAACACTGCCAAAAATCTGCATGAGCAAACTTTACCTGTGCAAGTGTACAAATGTAATTGAAAATAGTTGAACTAAAAACAGTTTTTCATACTAAGATGAGTTTGGCACCCCTATTGCTGCTGGTCATGAGTTCAGTTCTTGTTAATGTGCAAAGTTGTAGGCGTTATCAAAACAGTCAATAAACATGTAAAAGGCTACAATTGTCTCTTAAAGTTACCTTTAAAATATGGATATACTGATAGACTGTTCACCACTACTTGATTGTCAGCTGTCATCCCAACATGTTTTAAAAAACCCAACTGTTTTCACTTGTTTTTTTCAAGAGTTGATCTGTTTTCCCCCGAATCCCAAATGCAGCATCAGATCTTTGCAGTTTGTGAAGCTGGTATTTAAATGACAGAGTAGATTCCACATTTATAATTCTCACTGTTCATAGCAACAGTGTATCCCCCTTGATCCGAGAATTTAACTATGTCCTTTTAGTTTTGTACTTCTTTCAGTGCTTTCCATTTGCTACCTGCAAAGTTATATAAAGTGGGTTCTGTTTTTTTCTTTTAAGGATGTTGTCAGTATCAGGATTTATCAAAGCACAAGATAATGTTTGAATTCAAGTTAGTGGTGTGGAGGAAGTAAGATTTCTTTTTGATTTTTACATTTTAATTTTTACATCACACTTGATTTCAATTTATGAATTAGGTTAGAGGAGATAAAGTGTTTTATCCCTCAATATTCAGCCTTGACAAAGACAAAACACATCAAGCCTATCTACTATTTTTAACCCTTGTCTTTTAATCAATAAAGAAGAACACTAATGAGTTGAAGAAACTATTGCAGTTTATTCTTGAGATTCGATATGAGATCACTTCTTAATGACCTGTAATACCTCCACAATCCTTTAAGCTGAACTGATGTTTCACAACTTTCACACCTCCATCCTATACATGGGCCCACAATGCCACAGCATGGCTACAATGGACCCTTAGTGAACTCTCCCCTGTATTTCTCCCTGCATGGTTGTTTAACGTGGCTGAAAATCAGCGAGTCTACAAAGAAGCCCTCACTCCTTTTGTTACACATCAGATCATAAAGTCATCATTTCCTGTCCACGTGACCCTAAACACACCATCTGTTGCGCCTGCTGTCCAGGGTGCTCTGACTGCCCCCGATCAGACAAACTAAACAGGTTCACACGAGCAATATGACCCACAGGAGGACTGTGCTTAAATAAAATTGTTTGTTCTCTTAATATTTTCCCTGTACTCTTTAACAGATCTTGAGACACGCCTCTGAGGGGACGCCACTGATTTGAGTTTGTTTTGTTTGGTGCAGTTTGACAGGCTATTAGTCTTTGTGCCATAAGCTGAGAGTCTTATATTCTCTAGTCTAAGTGCTGTAGGTTTTTTGGTATTGTATTCATAGATATATATTGCTGTTTCTGGTGCAATATCTTTATTGCCCCTGTTGTATAAACAAATGAAATAAAAATGAACTCAGTTTTATTGTAAGGTTTCTGTAGCCTTCCTCTGTACTTAATTCAGTTCATAGTGTGAGGGAATTTATACACTGTGCAATCATAATGTTTTATTACTGTTTCATAATATCTACTAATTTCATTATGTTGATGAGGTTTAACTACTCGCAAGTGCTGATTAGCGAAGATGCTGCCAGTGTTTACCAAATACAGCTGATTGATATCTATGATCGCATTGAGAACCAAAAACTGATTGGTTCTTGCTCAGACAAATCAGACAGAGGCCAACTGAGACGTGGTGATTTCCTTGAGCGCCTCATCGTCACCTTTGACAGGTCGAGTGGTATCACAGCTTTAGCAGACAGAACGCAGGCCTCTCTGTGGGAAACTCTGCTCTCCCTCCTATATATTGAAGGCCTGCACGCCAATATCAGTAACATGGTGAAGCAGACGTTATGGGATATGGTCCGCCTGACTGAGATACAGCGTCACACACTCCACGCTGAACAACTGCTGGCAGAGAGACAGCAAAAGAAGCAGCAGACCCTGTAAATGGCCCAACTCGATTACTACCGAAGTCAGAATCAGGGCAGAGGCTGTGGGTGTGGCAGAGGATATGGTGGCTGCTCCAGATGTGACCACGCCCCTGATTGCAGTTACACCCCCCGTCCATGTGGCTGCTACAAGTACAGATAACACAATTTTAAACCATTCTTTCATGGTTTCTCAAAACTGTCCAGTTAATTTGTGGCGGGGATCTGTTATGCTAATTAGGCCCCACCATCGAATGCATGCCTGAAGGGCTTATACTAACCCGCAATGAAGAAAGCTTGCCTGAGCATTGTATGGTTGCATATTCTCCCACAACAGCAAGTTATCAGTACAGCTGGGACCTCCCAGGAGGCACAGCTGCCAGTGTAGCAGAGAATTTGGTTTCAAAAACTTTATGGAAAAGCAATGGTGATATTCGTCCCCCCTCAGTTACACTGCGCTGCCCTAAAAAAGTTATTTCAATTTTGGAATTCTGTGCCTCATATTACAATTGCAAAATCCCATCACTGGTCATGGGAGATGGCTGACACTTTTATAGAGGATTGTGCTGTAGCCTCTGACTCGGTCCTCCAAGGGGATCCTTATGAGAATGCAGAATCCTCCAGTGAGTACACTGAGGATGAGATGTGATATTAATGTTAAAACAATGTTTAATGTTAAACAAATGAAATAAAAATGAATTCAGTTTTATTGTAAGGTTTCTGTAGCCTTCCTCTGTTCTTAATTCAGTTCATAGTGTGAAGCAATTTATATACTTTGCAATCATAATGTTTACTAATTTCATTATGTTCATGAGGTTTCACTATTAAAATCATTTGGTGCTTTCTGTTACATTTATGCTTTTTGCTTTTGTCCTTCAGACAGTGGCTGGCAAAGTACTGAAGGGCTTTATTAAAATGTGAAGCATATCTAAACATCTTTTTGTTTTTGCCACTTGTTTTAAGTGATGAACCAATAAGACGGGACAACTCCCATGTTATGTTACCCTAGACTATGATATCGAGAGTTTTCTTTTCTTTGCTGAGACTCAAATTTGCATTTTGTACTGAGCCTATGAATGTCCTGCTGATATCCATATTGCAATATTAAATGTAAAATAAAGACAACCTTGACTGTGTCTCTCATCTTTATTGAAGAATTTCCATGACAGTAGTTTTGTCAGTTACATGTATAATAGGAGTTTTCTGTTTGCCTTAGGTTTTACTGTTTTGCCATGCCTATGCAACTTCTCTTCTTATTACATATAGAGTCAAAGTCAAATTATAATCTACTGTGTTGGTTTCTCCTCTGTGTTACACTTTTTTTCTTTCCTATTAAGCACCATTGCAGCTGTTTTGATATCTCTCAGTGATGTAACTGGATTCTGGCTGGCTATCCATGGAATAACAAACAACAATATGGTACCAGAAATTCAATGCAAATCTACAATCCCTGTATTTAAATATTGTTAATGTGTTTCAGGCTGGATTATTCATGGCACTGCCATAAGGCTGCTTGGTTTGCCTGCTGCAACTGCTGGAATATTTTATGTACCAGTCTGGGATACCAAGCAATCAACAGAGATGGGTGTTTTATTTTTTTTTTTAAGTTTCTCATATTCATGTGTGTATGGACAGTTATGATTTATGGAGGCAATAATGCAGGTTTCACACCATACACCAAACTTGCTGCCCTCTTTGCGTTTCTGCCTGTGGCAGCAGTTTAGGCTAGAAAATATATTTTTGTAATGGGTTGTTGGCAACTCACTCTGAAAAGGCTGCAGTATTTGGAATTATACTCTGAACACTGTTCAGAGTATAACTGGCCTTTTCTGTTCCCTGGGGAACAGAAAGGCCAGTTGTAAAAAATATAACCATATATGATTTTTTTAAAATTACCATTCAAATTTAAAATTTCTAAAACCTGTTTCCAAAATCTTTTGAGTATCTTTAAGGTCTTACATTGAGAGAATTTAACTTAAGGCTTTTTAGACTTTTTAGAGGTCTGTGAACACCAACAAAAAATGTTGGATCTTTCATTTAATATACTTTGGTGACTCTACCACATATAAAGCTACTGACTTTACTATTTTCCTAAGCATGGCCCCTTGTGATACAACACTTGAGTTATTTCCATAATGGTCTGATGATCAGGTGTATGACACCTCAGAAGACTCAAAGGAGTTGCCCATCATTCAGCCACGATTACTCCTATAAAGCCACAAATCCTACTAAACAATTACCAGGTGGTTATTGTCATTGCTGGGTAATGATGAGACAGTGATGCTTCTTATTCCAATTTTTATTCAACCTGAAACTAAATTATATTACTATTTTCTATATACACTCTGTGTCTGTTCCTTCAGTGAATTTTAAGGCAAAACTGTAAATCCAAACAATAATTTTGTCATTTAGATGTAGACTACCATGTTTAACTGAGATGTGTGTATTGTTGAAGACACTGGACAGAAAGAGAAGTGGCACGGGGTTTTGCCTGCATTCATTTGGTAAGACCTTTCTTTACCACAACAGCAGAACATATTTCTTTGGACAATTTATTTTTGTCTGTCTTGACCAATCTTCCCATTTTAATGATGAATTTATCATGAATTTGAAGTTTCTATGCTACTAAACTGCAATAACGCTAATCACTTTCTTATATTTTAGGACGAGAATAAAAATGGCCACCGTCTACAACACATCGTCTGTCTTGACACTACAAGGTTTTAATCTCTCTGCTCAAAGTGTCGTGCCTGCATTTATTTTTGCAACTCTAAGCTACATGATCATACTTTTCTGTAACCTTATTCTAATCCTCACCATCGTCCTGAACAAATGTCTGCACCAGCCCATGTATTTAATTCTGCTGAATCTTCCCATCAATGACCTCTTGGGCTCCACTGCACTCTTCCCACAGGTCATTAAAGAAATACTATTCAACAGCAACACCATGCATTACTCAGCTTGTGTTGTCCAAGCTTTTTTTATTCATATCTATGGGGTGGGCGCTGTGTTTATTCTGACGGCTATGGCCTATGATAGATATGTTGCCATATGTTGCCCACTGAAATATAAGACTATTATGACTAATGCCCACATTATGAAAATAATCACAATAGTTTGGCTGCTTAATTTAATTTTAATGGGTGTGCTGTTTTTCCTGCTGTTGCGTTTGCCTCGTTGTAGATCTCTAATGACACACTCTTACTGTGATAACCCCTCACTGTTGAGTCTGGTCTGTGCAAACACGACCACCAATAACATTTATGGTCTTTTTACAGTCGCTGTTACACAGGTGGCAGTTAATGGAACAATCCTGTATACGTATCTTCAGATCCTTATTGCATGTTTCAAGAGCAAAAGATCTGACACAAGAGCTAAAGCCCTGCAGACGTGTGCAACTCATTTAATTGTTTTCCTTCTGCTGGAGTGCTTAGGTCTTTTCACCATCATATCATACAGACTGAGGAACCTTTCACCATATTTAAGGAGATTCATAGGGGTTTCGACATTAATTTTCCCCCCAACACTGAATCCAATCATCTACGGACTGAAAACACAAGAAATTCGGGAAAAAATAATACAGTTTTTCAGCAGAAAGCTCTATCCACTATAGTTTATTATCAGTAAATATCACACTTGAATATTTCACTTTTGTAGCATAATTTTATTGTTCCAACTAATCCATTTTGTTTCCCTGAAAATGTCTTTTGTTGTTTGTTAGTTTGTTAGTTTGTTTTGGGGCTGTTATAGCATTATTAACTGTCTTTCTTTTTTGATTAATAAAAAAATATAAATTAATTTTCTTATATAAATTTTGTTTGAATTCTTCTTTCCTAAAAAATGGATGTGGTATAATACATAGACAGCAACTGAATACATGGAAAAATTTCACAGGTAACATCATGAGACCCATGACTCATCAAAGCATCCAAACCAACTATGCTTTGTTGCTATTACATCATTACGTTATTATGACTTTGTGTTGTTATTTTAGTGATATTCTTAAAGGAAAATCTGATTGTATGAAAGAATGAGACATGTTTGACAAATGAGACAAATTAATACTTCCCTAAGCCTGATTTTTTAAATACTGAAATATAATGTGTTGGGTGGAATGACTGAGAGAAGCATGTCAGGACCCAGGACACATGTCAGCTAAGTAAGAAATTTAACTTAAAGTAGGAGTTTGCCACTCTAGTAAAATGGTAAAAAAAAATAAACAAAAAAAAAAATTTGATATCTAAAGTTAAGCATATACTTATATAACTATGACATGTATCAATATCCAAGTAAAATCATCATAAAATTTTGATATAAACTGAAACTGAAATCAGCATAAAATGTGTGACTTATTTCAGAAACACCACAAGAAAGCTGCTTTCAAAAATACCTGTCTATCTATCTATCTATCTATCTATCTATCTATCTATCTATCTATCTATCTATCTATCTGTCTGTCTGTCTGTCTGTCTGCTATTAGTATTCCTTTAGTTACAAATCAGTTTCTTTCTTTTTTTCTGACTAAGTTACAGTCAATACACCAGATGTTCAAGGCATCTTACCAAGACATACTAACCTTGTTTTGAATAGAGTTTATTGAGAATTTTCAGAATATTCTTAGATTTGATGGAACATTATACCAAGCTGTTATTTGTTGTACTAAAAATGTAGCAGCAATATATTTCACAAAATCTTATAGTCTTAAAGTTCAGAGGTCATCTGAGGAATTGAAAGGAGCCGCCAGACCCAGATGATTCATATGATTAATAGATCTTAACTCTGGAAACTATGAATAATTACATTTGATTATACCTACCACTTATAAAAAATGCTTCCTAAACTTTCACAACAAATACCAATTACTCCCTTTATATTACACATCAATCTATCAAATGAACATGAACCATTTAAGCACCCAGTGAGCACACAACTTTCAAATATGAGAGGGTCATGAATACAAAAGAAAATATACTGATAAATACTAATACAGTTTTTCTCAGTTGCTTTGGTGCATTTCTCACATCACTATTAACATTTGCACAACAGTTGGTGCATTTCTCAGAGCAATTAGTACAAACTGCAAAACCTAGTGGATAACCTGCAAAAGTGCTTCACTTGCTCAAAATGAATAGTTGATTCCTCAAAAGCAAGTATTCATATCAATGAAACTGTCTGTGTCATCAAAATAATAAGTCCTCTCACCATTGTTTATGAACAAGACAGTCAAATGGCTTTGTCATGTTTTCATCATGACAGTTTACTCTCTCTGTGTTTTCCAATGCAAAAAAATCAGATCTTGGTGACGCTACCTGAAAATGCTCAAGACAGCACTATACACTACCTGTACAGCCATTTGAAAACTACAGTAAAGTTACACATTACTGTAT